>JACGAQ010000975.1:0-77728 GCA_014119065.1 Orius insidiosus
AAAAGCGAAAACCGTTGCTTACAACAAAAAATGTGCAAAGCAACCAACCTAAAAACCCTTATCTCCGCAAGTATTGATCTGACGGAAAAAACCAATAAAAACTTTTTTGTAGGAAATTTCCGTAGCTACAACTTTTACTTAGAACATTTTTTTTTCGAGCGACGGTTTCCGAGATAGAAGGGAAAAAACCGAAAAACGTTGCTCACAACGAAAAATGTGCAAAGCAACTCACTTAAAAACCCTCATATCTCCTTAAGTATTGCTCTGACGGAAAAAACCATAAAATCTTTTTTGTAGGAATTCCGTAGCTACAACTTTTACTTCGGACTTTTTTTCGTTTTGAGCGACGGTTTTCGAGATAAAAGAAGAAAAACCGAAAAACCGTTGCTTAAAAAAAAAATGTGCAAAGCAACTCACTTAAAAACCATACCTCCTTAAGAACACAAATTTCTTACTTTTCCAGGTTGTAATCCTGTCGGGACGGTCTCCACTTCAACGTTGTTTCGTCGGTACTCGATTTTCGACTGCTCGTCTGCGATTCGACTTCTCCTCGACTTTTTTTTTTCGTCGCCTTTCCTCTCGACGATTTCAAGGCTTCTGTTCATCTCGTCAGGCGTCTCGAAACTGATGCTCCTCAGCGAAAGGCAATCGTCGTTCGTCAGATTACTCGAAGAAACCGCCTGCGAACCGTAACCACTAAAAAGAAAATATTAAGAAAGACAAAAAATTTGCTTTTTTTCGTTACCTCGAACTTGTACTCGGAGTTCCACCTTTCTGAGATTGCAGCTCAGCCAATGAATCCAAAGTTCGAGAACTCGGCATTGGCTTTATTTGATTTTTCATCCTATCAGCTTCCATCTAAAAGAAAATAGAGAATTTTTCAAGTTTTCCTTATTATCTCATTATTTGTTGCTCAAAATGAAAAAATGTCCTAAGTAAAAGTATAGCTACGACGATTTACGACAAATTGTTTTTTATACATTTTTGCGTAGGAGCAATACTTAAGGAGTTATGAGGTTATAAATAAAAACTAATAATCCTACAGAGCCTGTATGAAATCTTTAAAATCTTCATATCTCTAACAATAGCTCTGACGGAAAAACCCCAAAGATTTTTTGTAGGAAATTTCCGTAGCTACAGCTTTTACTTAGGACATTTTTTTCGTTTTGAGCGACGGTTTCCGAGATAGAAGGGAATAACCGAAAAACGTTGCTCACGACGAAAATGTGCAAAGCGACCAACTTAAAAACCCTCATATCTCCTTAAGTATTGCTCTGACGGAAAAAACCAATATGATCTTTTGGTACGAAATTTCTGTAGCTACAGCTTTTGAATGAATGAATGAATGAAATATACTTTATTTCTAAAAATTAACAGAATTTTTTTTTTTTTTTTTTTTTTTTTTTTTTTTTTTTTTTTTTTTTTTTTTTTTTTTTTTTTTTTTTTTTTTTTTTTTTTTTTAAATTTAATTATGTACATATTTAGCAACTATTAAACAAATGAATATAGTCATTTCTATAGTTCATGGCCTTCGACGCAAAGTTGGCCACCTCTGCACATTTCAACGTATTTAACCTTGAAATCATGTCCGGATAAGACAGTTTAGGGGAACCCAAATAACTTCTTCTGAGTTGTGCAAGTATGGAGCATTCGCCCAAGAAGTGTGCTAAATCTTCCCTTTTTCCAGAATTACAAAGGGGACATTTACCTTCCTCGCCCGCCCTATAAGGTTGTAATTGAGCATTAGGGCCTCACATCTTAATTTAAACAACCAGAAAGTAAGGAAAGGAGATCTTATTTTAGGAGCAGGAAGGGAGAGGACAAAGGGAGATAGGGCGAGGTCAAGGGATTTGTACAGCAAGAATCTTTCAGAGGAAAGGGCTTGGTAGACGGAAAGGTCCCGGAACTCAAGACGTAGGGCCTCAGCTAGCAGGGGGTAGAAAGTACGCCATTCTTCAACATTGTTTCTGGTGAAACGAAAGTTCATTCGAAGATCCGAGGCAAGTTTGTTCAGAGAGGCGAACCAAGACAGATTACCTTTGACGTAGGAATACGTCACAGAGGTTCCCTCTGGGAAACCGGACCACCCCTCATCCACAAGGAGCGGCTGGGCTTTTCGGTGCCCTCCCCCCCTTCGGCGGGACACTCTTCCCACTACCAGTGAATTCCCTCTCCACTCGGAGTGGGGGAGGACCCTGGTGGTGGGAAAGTCCCTATAAAGGAGGCGGTGGGGGCGCCGAGGAGTCAGTCGTCGCCGAGGAACTCACCAGCCTCATCTCTTAAGGAACAATAAACGTATGAAGAGAGAAACGTGTTTAATTATTGAGGACCCCTTCCACCTCTAGGACTCCACGCGCCGAAGCGGACTCCCCCACTGAGAGACAGCGGTCCCCACTCCAAGGAAGGCTACCTCAGGAGCTCCGAGCTCAGCTCAGTGAGCGTTCAGTCGGTCTCCACTCCTCGACCGGCTCACCCCCCTATCCTTCCTACTCCTTCCGGGAGAGCCCTGCTAGTCACGGCCGACCCTTTCCCCCGGTGCCACCCAGCTTGTCTCGGTGTCCCCGGTTACGGAGCGTCCTGCTGGTCACGGCGCCTCCGGTTGTTCCTACCTTCCTTCCTACTCCTTCCGGGAGAGCCCTGCTAGACACGGCCGACCCTTTCCCCCGGTGCCACCCAGCTTGTCTCGGTGTCCCCGGTTACGGAGCGTCCTGCTGGTCACGGCGCTCCGGTTGTCCTTCCTACCTTCCTTCCTACTCCTTCCGGGAGAGCCCTGCTAGTCACGGCCGACCCTTTCCCCCGGTGCCACCCAGCTTGTCTCGGTGTCCCCGGTTACGGAGCGTCCTGCTGGTCACGGCGCCTCCGGTTGTCCTTCCTACCCTCCTTCCTACTCCTTCCGGGAGAGCCCTGCTAGAAACGGCCGACCCTTTCCCCCGGTGCCACCCAGCTTGTCTCGGTGTCCCCGGTTACGGAGCGTCCTGCTGGTCACGGCGCCTCCGGTTGTCCTTCCCCTCCTTCCTACTCCTTCCGGGAGAGCCCTGCTAGAAACGGCCGACCCTTTCCCCCGGTGCCACCCAGCTTGTCTCGGTGTCCCCGGTTACGGAGTGCCCTGCTGGACACGGCACCTCCGGTTGTCCTTCCTACCCGGAAAAGCACCCCGCTGATCCCTCAGCGGACCCACCGTCATAGCAGCCCCGCTCACCTTGTCCCTTGGACGGTTAAAGGGACTGGCGACCGTGCACGAGGTCACCTTTAATAATTTCGAGGGCCGTGATCTTGACCAGGCGATTGTCCGGCAGGGCGATCGAGCGGCAAACAAGGATAGGTGTAGCTTTAGGGTGAAGAGAAAGATTGGGTCAGCTGAGGTTTCTAGAAACAGCATGTAGTTCGGGGTAAACGACGGAGGCGAAAAATTTTCCTTAGAAAAATCGATGGAAAATTTCAATTATCTCATACCTCTCCACCCCCCCAAGCGTAACACACCATGGACCGACAGAGCGACAAAAAGAGTTTATACTTGGAGTGCGGGGTTATGACCGGATTCGAGAGAAGGTTAGGCCAGACGATATTCACTGCATACTTCGCAGTCTGAATTTTCTTTTTCAAATGGGGACCATAGAAAGCATGGGGGTGAGGGTTACCCCAAGGTATTTATAATGGTTAACCACCTCGATCGCATTTCTCTTGAAAAACCATCTCTCATTCTTGGCATATCTGCCGCCTCGTCGAAAGACCATAATCTTGGATTTACTTAAATTCACAGAGAGGTTCCAAACATCGCAGTAGCGCTCCAACGTATCTATATTTTTTTGGAGAGCCACCGGAGAGTCTGATAAGATAACTATGTCATCCGCGTACATTAAGATTTTTACCCTCAATCCTCCGCAAAGAATACCATAGTCCAAGGCATCTGGAGATCGTCAAGGAAAAGGGAAAAAAGGAGGGACTCAATAGGCAGCCTTGTCTCACTCCCGTTCCAACCTGAAAAAATTCAGAAACAGAGCCCTTGTGCTTGACAGCAGATGCAGAATGAGCAAAGAGCTGTTTAATTATATTAATAATTTTTGAAGAAAAACCTAGGTTGCTCAGCTTATAGACAAGCGCTCTACGGTTCACCGAGTCAAAAGCTTGCCTTGAGGTCCACAAAAAAAGCAAAGAGTTTTTTCTTGGGTTTTGCCATTTGGAGGTTTACCAAATTGAATAGGGTAAAGATACGAGGGCGTCGCCAAAAGTAAGTTTCCCTATTTTTGAACTCGGCTCCGGAGCGCGGGAAAAATTTGAAACTTGGCAGAATATTCCGCGTGGATGTGCTGGCCACACTGGTTTTCGCCGCGGCGCTATCCGATAACCTGGTTGGCCGTAGCAGTGATGCAAACATGTCGAGTGCAAGCCCGCCCGTGTCCGCCTCTGAGCTTAGAGCGATCAAAAAAAATCATGGCAACTGTTTTCTGGGACAGCAAAGGTGTGCTATTGGTAGACTTCGTTGAACGGGGGAACACAATCAATGCTCGGAGGTATTGTGAAGTCCTTCGAAAGTTGAAAATGGCCATTAACGCAAAAGGCCGCATTTGCTTTCAATAGGGGTGCTTCTCATGCACGATAATGCAAGTCCCCATTCGGCTCGCGAAACTCAGGATCTGCTTGGTCAATTCAACTGGGACATTTTCCCACATCCTCCCTACCCCGGATCTTGCTCCTTCAGATTATCACCTTTTCCCAAAGTTGAAGGGGCACCTGGAGGGAAACACTTCCACGCGGAAGGCGGAAGTTATCAAGTACCTGAGGGAGGTGGGCACGCTTCATTACCAGGAGGGTATTCAAAAACTCGTGCCACGTTTTCAAAAAGTATTGAAAAAATTTTGACTACGTAGAAAAATAGAAAACAACCTGTAGAAACAAAAAAATAATTAAAAAATTCTAAAAATGAGTCTATTATTTTTTCTTGCATAGGGAACCTTACTTTTGGCGACGCCCTCGTATGATCCGAAGTGGAGTACCTTTTCTGAATCCCGCTTGGAACTCACTTAGAATTTCGTTTTCTTGGACAAAAGACTCCATTCGGCGAAGCAGGAGCCCCGAGAAGATTTTGGCTATGCAGTTAATGCAGGATATTCCCCTGTAATTTCCTGGATCTTTGGGGTCACCTTGTTTGAACAGGGGAAGAATAACCGCATGCCCAAAAGACTCTGGAACAGTTTCCGACTCAAGTATTCTATTAAAGAAACCCAGTAATAAAAGTAAAAAGAATCTGGCGCATGTTGGTAGAACTCGTATGGGACCCCGTCCCTTCCGGGCGACTTATTGGCTTTTGAGTTGGCAAGACGTCCTCTAGACTGAAAGGACCATCCATGGACTCGACATGGCGTAGCGGCTCGGCAAACTGGATGGGAGGCGATAGTAGATAGATTTAGGTTTTTTGGGGCCTTGTGCACTCCGACCCCTAATGGGTCTATTGTGCGCCCTTGTTTCCTAATCAGAGCTCCCCATCAAGCCCCAGGCTCTTAATTAGCCTCCAGAGGCTGGACAGGGGTCTCTTTGTGTAGTTCGATGGACTGGGTTTCTCTTCCCCTATATCCATGAACCTCAGCCGTGCTAGGCCTTCGCAATAACAGAGGACGTGCTCCGCCGTCTCCTCCTCCTCCAAGCAGAAGCGGCAGGTGCTGTCCTCTGTCACTCCCAACCTTTGAAGGTGCTTACGGAGTTTACAGTGGCCAGTCAGCAGACCCACCATAATGCGGACTTTGGTTCTGCCCTGCCTGAGCAGGTCTGCTGTAAATCCATGCCGTGGTCCACTAATGAACAGAGGCGATAGTAATAGGGGGTTTAACAAGGAACGGAAATGTTCCACCAATTTGGGGGGAATAATATCACTTCGATTTGCAACTTTATTTCTCAACTTATTTGCAATTAACCAGTAATCCTTTGCATCTTCGTGTTAATCAAGCTATTCTATTTAAGAAGAAATCTTTTTTCTTTTTTGTACAAAGGGTCTTAAATTCGCTCTTGGCACTTAAGTATTGACCTTTACGAATGTACTGACCTCGTGCACGGTCGCCAGTCCCTTTAACCGTCCAAGGGACAAGGTGAGCGGGGCTGCTATGACGGTGGGTCCGCTGAGGGATCAGCGGGGTGCTTCTCTGGGTAGGAAGGACAACCGGAGGTGCCGTGTCCAGCAGGGCACTCCGTAACCGGGGACACCGAGACAAGCTGGGTGGCACCGGGGGAAAGGGTCGGCCGTGTCTAGCAGGGCTCTCCGGAAGGAGTGGAAGGAAGGTAGGAAGGACAACCGGAGGCGCCGTGACCAGCAGGACGCTCCGTAACCGGGGACACCGAGACAAGCTGGGTGGCACCGGGGAAAGGGTCGGCCGTGACTAGCAGGGCTCTCCCGGAAGGAGTAGGAAGGATAGGAAGGATGTGAGCCGGTCGAGGGTGGAGACCGACTGAATGCTCACTGAGCTCGGAGCTCCTGAGGTAGCCTTCCTTGGAGTGGGGACCGCTGTCTCTCAGTGGGGGAGCCGCTTCGGCGCGTGGAATCCTAGAGGTGGAAGGGGTTCTCAACAATTAAACACGTTTCTCTTTCACACGTTTATTGTTCCTTAAGAGATGAGGCTGGTGAGTTCCTCGGCGACGACTGACTCCTCGGCGCCCCCACCGCCTCCTTTATAGGGACTCTCCCACCACCAGTGTCCTCCCCCACTCCGAGTGGAGAGGGAATTCACTGGTAGTGGGAAGAGTGTCCCGCCGAGGGGGGGAGGGCACCGAAGAAGCCCAGCCGCTCCTTGTGGATGAGGGGTGGTCCGGTTTCCCAGAGGGAACCTCTGTGACGTATTCCTACGTCAGTACTATTCCACTTTCATGAGTTGAGAAGACGAAACACCCTATTGCGAGCTGAAAAGCATTCTGCATCGAACCAAGGATTTTTAGGGATACCCTTGGAGTAAGCATTGGAAGATGCTGGCCAGGCGGATAGGATTGAGTTAATAAAAATTGCTCTGACTCAACACTCTCCGGAGGAGAAGAGATTTGAGCCAGCTTAGCACTGTAACTCTTCTGAAATTTTTCGGACAGGCGCCGAATCCTGGTCCAAGACGGACGAGAGAGAAATTTTGAAAGATAAAGGCATATGATCAGAAAAGACTTGGGAAAGGACAACGAAGTCGGTAATGGCTTCAGAAGAGTCGATAGAGACCATGCAGTAGTCAATTACTGAACTCCCTGCATTGCTAATAAAGGTAAACTCACCCTCTCTGTCAGATGGGACACGATCATTTAAGATGATTAAGTTGTGATCACTACAGAAGTCTAAAATTTTAGAACCATTTGTATTCTCGGTGTTCTCGGAGTTTTCACGTCTATGCCCTCGATCGTGTCGACTGCCAGTACGTTGTCTCCTTCAGATGTAGTCAAACCCAGTTTGTCGTCCCAGCGGTAGGTCTTGCCATTTATCCAGAGACTGTCTCCACGAAGCTTCATCGTCAGGTCCGCACCTTTGGGTGCCTCCGGCATATTGCTCTCACCGCCAGCAGCTTGTTCTTTTTGAGTCTGGTTTTGGGAGCCAAATCTTGGGAGATGCTGAATCCCGAGTTTTTCAAGACATGGGCCTTATTAATCAGAGCCCATTTCTCTGATACAGAAGACAATGTAATTAGGATTAGATTTCCGTTACCATCTTTGCTGCCAATACGCCTTGTTTCTTCAACTTTCACACTTTCCGGTGCCTTTAAAACGTCCGCCAGAAAGGACTTGGCTATTACTTCGACATTGTCCTCCTTTCTGTAAGAACAGCCTTATCATGAGATTTTTCCTCCTCGCGTGGTTCTCGAGGGACTCAAGGCGCCTTTCCTCTTCTTTACATCTGGCTGTCAGTTCTTTGACCTGGTTAAGCAATTTCTCATTTTCTTTTTGAATCATTCTTATATCTTCTCTTAGTCTGTTGACATCCTCCTTTGTTGATAAAACCCGAGTCGAGTAAAGCGTTGATTGAAGCCAGCAACTGGGAGTTATCCTCGTTCCCCATGGTTCTCTTGTGGGCCGAAACTTCCTCCGGTGAGCTCAGTTGTCGTTTGAGTCTTGACGCTGTTGTGCTCAACGAATCAGACGGTGTAGACGAAGGTCTGCTAGTCGGGCTTTTAGGATGAGCTTGAGGATTACTTTTTCCCTTAGTACCTTCTTTTCCTTTAGTTGGAGATTTAGTTTTCGAAGAATGCCCAAGGTTTATTGACATTTAGAATCAAACAGCTGGGTAAAGTAAAAACAAACTTGGGCTCATTAACTTCTCCAGTAAACAGCGTGATAATAGATTGATAACGTCCCCACCTCACATCATCGCTGGGACGCGGCGAACATGGTCAGCTGGTAGGGGACAGGACCTGCGCACAAGCCAATAAATCGAATGCCGGCCGTGTAAAAACGTTTTTTTCCAACAGAAAAAACAGTAATAAAAAGGCTAAAAGATAGTGACTATATTGTTTCACATAATTCACTGTCCAACGAACGCGTGTGCCAATTTCCAACTTTTGAAACGTTTTATAAACTATTAAAAAAAACGAAAACTACACAGAGCGATGTTACTCTGGCCAAACTCAAGGCCGAACTCATAGCTACAGCTTTACTTGGGACATTTTTTCGTTTCGAGCGACAGTTTCTGAGATAGAAGTGTGAAAAACCGAAAAACGTTACTCACACGAAAAATGTGCAAAGCAACCAACTTAAAAACCCTCATATCTCCTCAAGTATTGCTCTGACGGAAAAACCAATAAAATCTTTTTGTAGGACATTTCCGTAGCTACAACTTTTACTTAGGACATTTTTCGTTTTGAGCTACAGTTTCCGAGATAGATGGGGAAAAACCAAAACTGTTGCTCACAACGAAAAATGTGCAAAGCAACCAACTTAAAAACCCTCATATCTCCATAAGTATTGCTCTGACGGAAAAAACCAATAAGATCTTTTTTGTAGGAAATTTCCGTAGCTACAACTTTACTTAGGACATTTTTTCGTTTTGAGCGACGGTTTCTGAGATAGAAGGGAAAAAACCGAAAACCGTTGTTCAAAACGAAAATGTGCAAAGCAACCAACTTAAAAGCCCTCATATCTCCTCAAGTATTGCTCTGACGGAAAAAAACCAATAAAATCTTTTTGTAGGACATTTCCGTAGCTACAACTTTACTTAGGACATTTTTCGTTTTGAGCTACAGTTTCCGAGATAGATGGGGAAAAAAACCAAAACTGTTGCTCACAACGAAAAATGTGCAAAGCAACCAACTTAAAAACCCTCATATCTCCATAAGTATTGCTCTGACGGAAAAAACCAATAAGATCTTTTTTGTAGGAAATTTCCGTAGCTACAACTTTTACTTAGGACATTTTTTCGTTTTGAGCGACGGTTTCTGAGATAGAAGGGAAAAACCGAAAACCGTTGTTCAAAACGAAAAATGTGCAAAGCAACCAACTTAAAAGCCCTCATATCTCCTCAAGTATTGCTCTGACGGAAAAAACCAATAAAATCTTTTTGTAGGACATTCCGTAGCTACAACTTTTACTTAGGACATTTTTTCGTTTTGAGCTACAGTTTCCGAGATAGATGGGGAAAAACCAAAAACTGTTGCTCACAACGAAAATGTGCAAAGCAACCAACTTAAAACCCTCATATCTCCATAAGTATTGCTCTGACGGAAAAAACCATAAGATTTTTGTAGGAAATTTCCGTAGCTACAGCTTTTACTTGGGACATTTTTCGTTTGAGCTACAGTTTCCGAGATAGATGGGGAAAAAACCAAAAACTGTTGCTCACAACGAAAAATGTGCAAAGCAACCAACTTAAAAACCCTCATATCTCCATAAGTATTGCTCTGACGGAAAAAAACCAATAAGATCTTTTTTGTAGGAAATTTCCGTAGCTACAACTTTTACTTAGGACATTTTTTCGTTTTGAGCGACGGTTTCTGAGATAGAAGGGAAAAACCGAAAACCGTTGTTCAAAACGAAAAATGTGCAAAGCAACCAACTTAAAAGCCCTCATATCTCCTCAAGTATTGCTCTGACGGAAAAAACCAATAAAATCTTTTTTGTAGGACATTCCGTAGCTACAACTTTTACTAGGACATTTTTCGTTTTGAGCTACAGTTTCCGAGATAGATGGGGAAAAACCAAAAACTGTTGCTCACAACGAAAAATGTGCAAAGCAACCAACTTAAAAACCCTCATATCTCCTAAGTATTGCTCTGACCGGAAAAAAACCAATAAGAACTTTTTTGTACGAAATTTTCGTAGCTACAATTTTTACTTAGGACATTTTTTCGTTTTCAGCAACGGTTTCTGAGATAGACGGGAAAAACCAAAACCGTTGCTCACAACGAAAAATGTGCAAAGCAACCAACTTAAAAACCCTCATATCTCCTCAAATATTGCTCTGACGGAAAAAACCAATAAGATCTTTTTTGTAGGAAATTTCCGTAGCTACAACTTTTACTTAGGACATTTTTTCGTTTTCAGCAACGGTTTCTGAGATAGACGGGAAAAACCAAAAACCGTTGCTCACAACGAAAAATGTGCAAAGCAACCAACTTAAAAACCCTCATATCTCCTCAAATATTGCTCTGACGGAAAAAAACCAATAAGATCTTTTTGTAGGAAATTCCGTAGCTACAACTTTTACTTAAGACATTTTTTCGTTTTGAGCGACGATTTCAAGAAAAAAGGGAATAACCAAAAACCGTTGCTCACAACGAAAATGTGCAAAGCAACCAACTTAAAAACCCTCATATCTCCTCAAGTATTGCTCTGACGTAAAAAACTAATAAAATCTTTTTTGTAGGAAATTTCCGTAGCTACAACTTTTACTTAGGACATTTTTTCGTTTTGAGCTACAGTTTCCGAGATAGATGGGGAAAAACCAAAAACTGTTGCTCACAACGAAAAATGTGCAAAGCAACCAACTTAAAAACCCTCATATCCATAAGTATTGCTCTGACGGAAAAAACCAATAAGATCTTTTTTGTAGGAAATTTCCGTAGCTACAACTTTTACTTAGGGCATTTTTCGTTTTGAGCAACAGTTTTGAGATTGAAGGGGAAAAACCGAAAATCGTTGCTCACAACGAAAAATGTGCAAAGCAACCAACTTAAAACCCTCATATCTCCTCAAGTATTGCTCTGACGGAAAAAACCAATAAAATCTTTTTGTAGGACATTTCCGTAGCTACAACTTTTACTTAGGACATTTTTTCGTTTTGAGCTACAGTTTCCGAGATAGGGGAAAAACCAAAAACTGTTGCTCACAACGAAAAATGTGCAAAGCAACCAACTTAAAAACCCTCATATCTCCTTAAGTATTGCTCTGACGGAAAAAACCAATAAGATCTTTTTTGTAGGAAATTTCCGTAGCTACAACTTTACTTAGGACATTTTTTCGTTTTGAGCAACAGTTTTCGAGATTGAAGAGGAAAAATACCTGGTAGGTCTCAAATTCGGTTTCTTTGACTTCTTCTTCCTCTTCTTCTTCGATTAAATCTTCTTCATCATGCGGAAGAGCATTCGATGTTCTTCATGAAGCGTGGTCATCCTCAGGCCAAGCTTGGTACTCGGCGAAGCTGCAAAAAAAAAACAAAATTTAACCAAAACAACAAAAAAAACAACAAAACAACAAAACTACAACTACACCAACAACTACTTTAGTTAGTCGGGACATACGTTTCGACCCAGGCTGTAGTCGCAGAGTGTTCAAGTTGATATTGAGATTTAGGAATGTCGGCCTCGCTGAAATACATCCCAACACCATTAAAAAAGCAGAAAAAAAAAAAAAAAAAAACCTTAAAATTAGTGCCTAAATATATACATTTGTTATATTCAATTTATTTATAATAATTTCTTTACATTGAAAAATCTATGGCAAACACAAACAAACAATTTTTGACACCTCTAAACATTTTTTTCTTTTCTTTTTTAACGACAATCGTGCTGAAAAGTTAAAATTAATTTTTCTGACGGCTTTTCGATGATTTTATGAAGGGAGAAGGTGGAGAAAAAAAACAAGCCATGCTATGGGAGAGCAAGCAAGGTGAAATCGCTCTACAAAAACCTAATAACTAAATGTTCTAATGCTAAACTAAAAGAAAATCGAGATAACTTGAAAACGGCGGCTCAAAATGAAAAAATGCCTTAAGTAAAAGTTGTAGCTACGGAAATTTACTACAAAAAAGATTTTATTGGTTTTTTACGTCAGAGCAATAGTTAAGGAGATATGAGGGTTTTAAGTTGGTTGCTTTGCAAATTTTTCGTTGTGAGCAACGTTTTTCGGTTTTTCTCTTTTATCTCGGAAACCGTTGCTGAAAACGAAAAAATGCCTTAAGTAAAAGTTGTAGCTACGGAAAGTTCCTACAAAAAAGATCTTATTGGTTTTTTTGTCAGAGCAATACTTGAGGAGATATAAGGGTTTTTAAGTTAATTGCTTTGCACGTTTTTCGTTGTGAGCAACGGTTTGCAAAGCAACCAACTTAAAAACCCTCATATCTCATTAAGTATTGCTCTAACGGAAAAAACTAATAAAATATTTTTTGTAGGAAATTTCCGTAACTACAACTTTTACTTCGGACATTTTTTCGTTTTGAGCGACGGTTTCTGAGATAGAAGGGAAAAACCGAAAAACGTTGCTTACAACAAAAATGTGCAAAGCAACCAACTTAAAAACCCTCATATCTCCTCAAGTATTGCTCTGACGGAAAAAATCAATATGATGTTTTTGTAGGAAATTTCCGTAGCTACAACTTTTACTTAGGACATTTTTTCGTTTTGAGCAACAGTTTTTGAGATTGAAGGGGAAAAACCGAAAAACGTTGCTTACAACAAAAAATGTGCAAAGCAACCAACCTAAAAACCCTCATATCTCTCATGTATTGCTCTGACGTAAAAAACTAATAAAATCTTTTTGTAGGAAATTTCCGTAGCTACAACTTTTACTTTGGACATTTTTTCGTTTTGAGCAACAGTTTTGAGATTGAAGGGGAAAAACCGAAAACCATTGCTCACAACAAAAAATGTGCAAAGCAACCAACTTAAAAACCCTCATATCTCCTTAAGTATTGCTCTGACGGAAAAAACCAATAAAATCTTTTTTGTAGGAACTTTCCGTAGCTACAGCTTTTACTTAGGACGTTTTTCGTTTTGAGCGACGGTTTCCGAGATAGAAGGGAAAAACCGAAAACCGTTGCTTACAACAAAAAATGTGCAAAGCAACCAACTTAAAAACCCTCATATCTCCTCAAGTATTGCTCTGACAAAAAAAACCAATGAGGTCTTTTTTGTAGGAAATTTCCGTAGCTACAATTTTTACTTAAGGTTTTTTTTCGTTTTGAGCAACGGTTTCCGAGATAAAAGGGAAAAACCGAAAACCGTTGCTCACAACGAAAAATGTGCAAAGCAACCAACTTAAAAACCCTCATATCTCCTTATGTATTGCTCTGACGGAAAAAACCAATAAAATATTTCTTGTAGGAATTCCGTAGCTACAACTTTTACTTCGGACATTTTTTCGTTTTGGGCAACGGTTTCCGAGATAAAAGGGAAAAACCGAAAACTGTTGCTCACAACGAAAAATGTGCAAAGCAACGAACTTAAAAACCCTCATATCTCCTTACGTATTGCTCTGACAGAAACAACCAATAAAATCTTTTTGTAGGAACTTTCCGTAGCTACAGCTTTTACTTAGGACGTTTTTTCGTTTTGAGCGACGGTTTCCGAGATAGAAGGGAAAAACCGAAAACCGTTGCTTACAACAAAAAATGTGCAAAGCAACCAACTTAAAAACCCTCATATCTCCTCAAGTATTGCTCTGACAAAAAAAACCAATGAGGTCTTTTTTGTAGGAAATTTCCGTAGCTACAATTTTTACTTAAGGTTTTTTTCGTTTTGAGCAACGGTTTCCGAGATAAAAGGGAAAAACCGAAAACCGTTGCTCACAACGAAAAATGTGCAAAGCAACCAACTTAAAAACCCTCATATCTCCTTATGTATTGCTCTGACGGAAAAAACCAATAAAATTTTCTTGTAGGAAATATCCGTAGCTACAACTTTACTTAGGACGTTTTTTCGTTTTGAGCGACGGTTTCAGCGATAGAAGGGAAAAACCGAAAAACGTTGCTCACACGAAAAATGTGCAAAGCAACCAACCTAAAAACCCTCATATCTCCTTATGTATTGCTCTGACGTAAAAAACTAATAAAATCTTTTTGTAGGAAATTTCCGTAGCTACAACTTTTACTTAGGACATTTTTCGTTTTAAGCGACAGTTTCCGAGATAAAAGGTGAAAAAACCGAAAACCGTTGCTTACAACAAAAAATGTGCAAAGCAACCAACCTAAAAACCCTCATATCTCCTTAAGTATTGCTCTGACGTAAAAAACCAATAAATCTTTCTTGTAGGAAATATCCGTAGCTACAACGTTTACTTAGAACACTTTTCAATTTGAGCAACAGTTTATGAGAAAAATCTCGATTTTTCTTTCTACACTATTTTTTTTTCTGTAAAGCGACTTCCAAGCAGGACACATGCTCATTCGACATTTTGTTCCTTTTTTTTTTTCTCGATAAAAAGCCTATTACCTGACAAAATGGAGCCTGATTTGAGCGCACAAAACGAACAACGTAAAAAAAATGCATATCAGTGAAAGGTTGCTGGTCATGTAGTTAAATTTCTAAACGCTAAAAGTGGGAGGGAGATTTCTAAAGCTCGTTTGCTTCTTTATATTTTTTTTTTGAAAATGAAAAATAAATAAAATAAAACACCAAAAGCAGAAAATAGAAAGAAGACTTATTTATTGTTTTAAAAAATTTAAAAAAAGGGGTTTTTGGAGCATTTTAGGCTAACTAGTCTAAAATTAAACTAAAGTACTCCAATATTATAAATAAAAAAAAAACATTTAAGAAAGCACTGAAATGTTTTCATACATTGTGGCTAATGCTACCCTTTTTAACCGGTTTTTGGGGGAAAATAAGCCCTTATTAACCGGTTTTTGGGGAATTAGACACCCTTTGAACCGGTTTTTGGGGGAAAATACGCCCTTTTTAACCGGTTTTTGGGGGAAATACGCCCTTTTTAACAGATTTTTGGGGAATTCGACACCCTTTCAACCGGTTTTTGGGGGAAAATACGCCCTTATTAACCGGTTTTTAGGGAATTAGACACCCTTTGAACCAGTTTTTGGGGGAAAATACGCCCTTTTTAACTGGTTTTGGGGGAAAAAGACGAACTTTTTAACAGAGATTATTGGGGAATTCGAAAACCTTTCAACCGGTTTTTGGGGGAAAATACGCCCATTTTAACCGGTTTTTGGGGGAAGAAGACGAACTTTTTCACCGGTTTTTAGGGAATTCAACACCCCTTGAACCGGTTTTTGGGGGAAAATACGCCCTTTTTAACAGATTTTTGGGGAATTCGACACCCTTTGAACCGGTTTTTGGGGTGAAATACGCCCTTTTTAACCGGTTTGGGGGAAAAAGACGAACTTTTTCACCGGTTTTTGGGGAAAATACGCCCTTTTTAACCGGTTTTGGGATAAAAGACGCACTTTTAACCGGTTTTCGGGGGAAAAGACGCCCTTTTAACCGGTTTTAGGGGAATTAGACACCCTTTGAACCTGTTTTGGGTCCAAAAACACCCTTTTAACTGGTTTTGGGGGAGGGGGGGACCTTTTAACTAATTTTTTTCGGCAAAAGACGCCTTTTCAACCGGTCGTTGAGTTGAAAGACGCCCTTTTAACCGGTTTTTGGGGAATTCGACACCCCTTGAACCGGTTTTTGGGGGAAAATACGCCCCTTTTCACCGGTTTTTGGGGAATTCGACACCCTTGAACCGGTTTTCGGGAGAAAATACGACCTTTTTAACCGGTTTTTGAGGAAAAGACGAACTTTTACACAAGTTTTTGGGAATTTGACACCCTTTTCACCGACTTTGGGGGAATTTGACACCCTTTTCACCGGTTTTTAAGGGAAAAGACGCACTTTAACCGATTTTCGGGGGAAAAGACGCCTATTTCACCGGTTTTTGGGGAAAATACGCCCTTTTTAACAGATTTTTGGGGAATTCGACACCCCTTGAACCGGTTTTTGGGGGGAAAATACGCCCTTTTAACAGATTTTTGGGGAATTCGACACCCTTTCAAGCGGTTTTTGGGGGGAAAATACGCCCTTTTTAACCGGTTTTTGGGGGAAAAAGACGAACTTTTTCACCGGTTTTTAGGGAATTCAACACCCCTTGAACCGGTTTTTGGGGGAAAATACGCCCTTTTTAACCAGTTTTTGGGGAAAACGACGAAATTTTTCATAGGTTTTTGGGGAATTTGACACCCATATCACCGACTTTGGGGGAAAAAAGACGCCCTTTTTAACCGGTTTTTGGGATAAAAGACGCACTTTTAACCAGTTTTTGGGGGAAAAAGACGCCCTTTTAACCGGTTTTAGGGGAATTAGACACCCTTTGAACCTGTTTTTGGGTCCAAAAACACCCTTTTAACCGGCTTTGGGGGGGGGGGGGGGGACCTTTTAACTAATTTTTTCGGCCAAAGACGCCTTTACAACCGGTCGTTAAGTTGAAAGACGCCCTTTTAACCGGTTTTTGGGGAATTAGGCACCCCTTGAACCGGTTTTTGGGAATTCGACACCCCTTGAACCGGTTTTTGGTAGAAAATACGCCCTTTTTAACCGGTTTTTGGGGAAAAAGACGAACTTTTACACAAGTTTTTGGGGAATTTGAAACCCTTTTCACCGGTTTTCGGGGAATTGGACACCCTTTAAACCGTTTTTTGGTGAAAAAGACGCCCTTTTTCACCGGTTTTTGAGGAATTCGACACCCTTTGAACAGGTTTTTGGGAATTCGACAACCTTTAAACCGGCTTTTGGGGGAAAATACGCCCTTTTTAACCGGTTTTTGGGGAAAAAGACGAACTTTTAACCGGTTTTTGGTGGAAAAAGACGCCCTTTTCACCGGTTTTTGGGAATTCGACAACCTTTAAACCGGTTTTTGGGGGAAAATACGCCCTTTTTAACCGGTTTTTGGGGGGGAAATACGCCCTTTGCACCGGTTTTTGGGGAATTCGACACCCTTTCAACCGGTTTTTGGGGGAAAATACGCCCTTTTTAACCGGTTTTTTTTGGGGGGGGGGGGAAATACGCCCTTTGCACCGGTTTTTGGGGAATTCGACACCCTTTCAACCGTTTTTTGGGGGAAAAATACGCCCTTTTTAGCCGGTTTTTGGGGAAAAAGACGAACTTTTTTTTACAGGTTTTTGGGGAATTTGACACCCTTTTCACCGACTTAGGGGGAATTTGACACCCTTTCAACGACTTTGGGGGAATTTGACACCATTTTCACCGACTTGGGGGGGGGGGGGGGGAAGACGCCCTTTTTAACCGGTTTTTGGGGAAAAATACGAGCTTTTAACCGGTTTTTGGTGGAAAAAGACGCCCTTTTAACCGGTTTTCGGGGGAATTAGACACCCTTTTCACCGTTTTTTGGGTCCAAAAACATTCTTTTAACTGGTTTGGGGGGGGGGGGGGACCTTTTAACAAATTTTTTTCGCCAACAGACGCCATTTCAACCGGTCGTTAAGTTGAAAGACGCCCTTTTCACCGGTTTTTGGGTCCAAAAGCACCCTTTTAACCGGTTTTGGGGGATGGAAGGGGGACCTTTTAACCGGTCGCGTATTATGTTAAAAAAATTTAAAAAAAGGGGTTTTTGGAGCATTTTAGGCTAGTCTAAAAATTAAACTAAAGTACTCCAATATTATAAATAAAAAAAAACATTAAAGAAAGCAATGTTTTCATACATTGTGGCTAAATGCTATGCTAGAAATAAAAGAAAAAAAAAAGGGGGGAGAAAAAAAAAAAGGTTAAAATTAATGCAAAAAATATTTTTTCCTATTTTTTTTTTCCTTTTTTTAGTTTGTGCGAGTGCAGATAAAATGGCTAAAAATTAGCGATTTTTAATAAATTTTTTTTTTAATTTTTTCCCAGTGCCCAAAAGCATCTGCGATGAAGAAAAACGATTTTTTTAAAAAGATTATTTACATAAAAAAAGTTTAAAAAATGAGGGAATAAGCGACGATTTTACCTATTCCGAACTGTTTCGTTCCGACGAGTTCTGGGTCGGGGAGCGACTTTCGCGGCCGCTGCTCTTTCGCTTCTTTGTTGAGGTCGGAGACGCTTTCCGAACGGCTTACGCCCGAGAGGGAGCTCATTTCGTAGTTCGAGTCAAACGACATAATCTGAAAATGACGAATAAAAAGGTTGAATTGAGGTTTTAGAGCCAAAGAAAACGGAGGAAAACCGGTTCTTGGAGACAACACCCTTTAAACCGGTTTTTTGGGGGGAAAGACACCCTTCAAAACAATTTTTTGGGGGAATGACACCCTTTGAACAGGTTATTTGGGGGAAAGGACACCCTTTTAACCGGTTTTTGGGTCAAAAACACCCTATTAACCGGTTTCTTGAAGAAAATACGCCCTTTTTAACAGGTTTTTGGGGGAAAAAGACGAACTTTTACACATGTTTTTGGGGAATTTGACACCCTTTTCACCGACTTTGGAGGCAAAACACATTTTTAACCGGTTTTTGGGGCAAAATTCACCCCTTTCACCGTTTTTTTGGCTAAAAGATACCCTTAAAACCGGTTTATAGGGCCAAAGATACCCTTTGAACCGGTTTTTATGGAAAAAGACTCCCTTTTTACCGGTTTTTTGGGGGAAAATAGACGCTTTTTTAACCGGTTTTTGGGGAATTCGACACCCTTTGAACCAGTTTTTTGGCCAAAAGACACCCTTTGAACCGGTTTCTGGGGCAAAAAAAAAAAAAAACTATTTGAACCAGTTTTTGGGGCGAAAGACACCCTTTTAACCGGGTTTAGGGATGGGGGGGCTTTAAACCGGTTTCTTGGGGCAAAATCCACCCTTTTTACAGTTCTTTGGCTACAAGATACCCTTTTAACCGGTTTTTAGAGCCAAAAGACACCCTTGAACCGGTTTTTTGGGCGGAAAAAAACACAATTCGTACCAGTTTTTAGGGGAAAAGAAACACTTATAACCGGGTTTTGGGACAAAATCCACCCTTTTCACCGTTTTTGGCTAAAATATACCCTTAAAACCGGTTTATAGGGCCAAAAGACACCCTTTGAACCGGTTTCTGGGGCAAAAAAAAAAACCCTTTGAACCAGTTTTTGGGGGGAAAGACACCCTTTTAACCGGGTTTAGGGGGAGGGGGGCATTTAACCGGTTTCTTGGGGCAAAATCTACCCTTTTTACCGTTCTTTGGCTACAAGATACAATTTTAACTGGTTTTTAGGGCCAAAAGGCATCCATTGAACCTGTTTTTGTGGAATAAGACGCCCTTATAACCGTTAATGATTTCGTGGTTCGAGTCAAACGACATAATCTGAAAATGACGAATAAAAAGATTAAATTGAGGTTATAGGGCCAAAAAAAACGGAGGAAAGCCGGTTTTTGGAGCCAACGCCCTTTAAACCGGTTTTTTCGCCACAAGACACCCTTGAAACGGCGTTTTTTGGGGGAAAGACACCCTTCGAACCAGTTTTTTGGGGGAAAGACACAATTTTAACCGTTTTTGGGGCAGAGAACACCCTTTAAAACCGTTTTTTTTGGGGGACACCCTTTAAACCGGTTTTTTTTGGGGGGAAAGGACACCCTTTTAACCGGTTTTTGGCAAGAAGATACCCTTATAACCGGTTTTTAGGGCCAAAGACACCCTTTGAACCGGTTTTTATGGAAAAAGACTCCCTTCTAACCCGTTTTTGGGGAAAAAAAGACGCCCTTTTAACCGGTTGTTGGGGGAAAAGACGCTCTTTTGACCGGTTTTTGGGGAATTCGACACCCTTTGAACCTGTTTTTTGGCCAAAAGACACCCTTTGAACCGATTTCAGGGGCAAAAAAAAAACCCTTAGAACTAGTTTGGAGGGGGGGAAGACACCCTTTTAACCGGGTTTAGGGGGAGGGGGGCTTTTAACCGGTTTCTTGGGGCAAAAACACCGTTTAAACCGGTTTTTGGGGCAAAATCCACCCTTTTTACCATTCTTTGGCTACAAGATACCCTTATAACTGGTTTTGAGGGCCAAAAGACACCCTTTGAACCTGTTGTTGGGGGAAAAGACGCCCTTTAAACCGGTTTTTGGGGAAAAAGGCGCCCTTTTTAACCGGTTTTTGGGGAATTTGACACCCTTTGAACCAGTTTATGGGGGGAAAGACTCCCTTTTAACCGGGTTTAGGGGGAGGGGGGCTTTTAACCGGTTTCTTGGGGCAAAAACACCGTTTAAACCGGTTTTTGGAGCAAAATCCACCCTTTTTACCATTCTTTGGCTACAAGATACCCTTATAACTGGTTTTTAGGGCCAAAAGACAACTTTGAACTTGTTAATGGGGAAAAAGACGCCCTTTTAACAGGTTTTTGGGGAATTCGACACCCTTTGAACCGGTTTCTGGGGCAAAAAAAAAACCCCTTTGAACCAGTTTTGGTGGGAATGACACCCTTTTAACCGGGTTTAGGGGGAGGGGGGCTTTTAACCGGTTTCTTGGGGCAAAAACACCGTTTAAACCGGTTTTTGGGGCAAAATCCACCCTTTTTACCATTCTTTGGCTACAAGATACCCTTATAACTGGTTTTTAGGGCCAAAAGACAACTTTGAACTTGTTAATGGGGAAAAAGACGCCCTTTTAACAGGTTTTTGGGGAAAAAGGCGCCCTTTTTAACCGGTTTTTGGGGAATTTGACACCCTTTGAACCAGTTTATGGGGGGAAAGACTCCCTTTTAACCGGGTTTAGGGGGAGGGGGGCTTTTAACCGGTTTCTTGGGGCAAAAACACCGTTTAAACCGGTTTTTGGAGCAAAATCCACCCTTTTTACCATTCTTTGGCTACAAGATACCCTTATAACTGGTTTTTAGGGCCAAAAGACAACTTTGAACTTGTTAATGGGGAAAAAGACGCCCTTTTAACAGGTTTTTGGGGAATTCGACACCCTTTGAACCGGTTTCTGGGGCAAAAAAAAACCCCTTTGAACCAGTTTTTGGTGGGAATGACACCCTTTTAACCGGGTTTAGGGGGAGGGGGGCTTTTAACCGGTTTCTTGGGGCAAAAACACCGTTTAAACCGGTTTTTGGGGCAAAATCCACCCTTTTTACCATTCTTTGGCTACAAGATACCCTTATAACTGGTTTTTAGGGCCAAAAGACAACTTTGAACTTGTTAATGGGGAAAAAGACGCCCTTTTAACAGGTTTTTGGGGAAAAAGGCGCCCTTTTTAACCGGTTTTTGGGGAATTTGACACCCTTTGAACCAGTTTATGGGGGGAAAGACTCCCTTTTAACCGGGTTTAGGGGGAGGGGGGCTTTTAACCGGTTTCTTGGGGCAAAAACACCGTTTAAACCGGTTTTTGGAGCAAAATCCACCCTTTTACCATTCTTTGGCTACAAGATACCCTTATAACTGGTTTTTAGGGCCAAAAGACAACTTTGAACTTGTTAATGGGGAAAAAGACGCCCTTTTAACAGGTTTTTGGGGAATTCGACACCCTTTGAACCGGTTTCTGGGGCAAAAAAAAACCCCTTTGAACCAGTTTTTGGTGGGAATGACACCCTTTTAACCGGGTTTAGGGGGAGGGGGGCTTTTAACCGGTTTCTTGGGGCAAAAAACACCGTTTAAACCGGTTTTTGGGGCAAAATCCACCCTTTTTACCATTCTTTGGCTACAAGATACCCTTATAACTGGTTTTTAGGGCCAAAAGACAACTTTGAACTTGTTAATGGGGAAAAAGACGCCCTTTTAACAGGTTTTTGGGGAAAAAGGCGCCCTTTTTAACCGGTTTTTGGGGAATTTGACACCCTTTGAACCAGTTTATGGGGGGAAAGACTCCCTTTTAACCGGGTTTAGGGGGAGGGGGGCTTTAACCGGTTTCTTGGGGCAAAAACACCGTTTTAAACCGGTTTTTGGGGCAAAATCCACCCTTTTTACCATTCTTTGGCTACAAGATACCCTTATAACTGGTTTTTAGGGCCAAAAGACAACTTTGAACTTGTTAATGGGGAAAAAGACGCCCTTTTAACAGGTTTTTGGGGAAAAAGGCGCCCTTTTTAACCGGTTTTTGGGGAATTTGACACCCTTTGAACCAGTTTATGGGGGGAAAGACTCCCTTTAACCGGGTTTAGGGGGAGGGGGGCTTTTAACCGGTTTCTTGGGGCAAAAACACCGTTTAAACCGGTTTTTGGAGCAAAATCCACCCTTTTTACCATTCTTTGGCTACAAGATACCCTTATAACTGGTTTTTAGGGCCAAAAGACAACTTTGAACTTGTTAATGGGGAAAAAGACGCCCTTTTAACAGGTTTTTGGGGAATTCGACACCCTTTGAACCGGTTTCTGGGGCAAAAAAAAACCCCTTTGAACCAGTTTTTGGTGGGAATGACACCCTTTTAACCGGGTTTAGGGGGAGGGGGGCTTTTAACCGGTTTCTTGGGGCAAAAACACCGTTTAAACCGGTTTTTGGGGCAAAATCCACCCTTTTTACCATTCTTTGGCTACAAGATACCCTTATAACTGGTTTTTAGGGCCAAAAGACACCCTTTGAACCTGTTGTTGGGGGAAAAGACGCCCTTTAAACCGGTTTTTGGGGAAAAAGGCGCCCTTTTTAACCGGTTTTTGGGGAATTTGACACCCTTTGAACCAGTTTATGGGGGGAAAGACTCCCTTTTAACCGGGTTTAGGGGGAGGGGGGCTTTTAACCGGTTTCTTGGGGCAAAAACACCGTTTAAACCGGTTTTTGGAGCAAAATCCACCCTTTTTACCATTCTTTGGCTACAAGATACCCTTATAACTGGTTTTTAGGGCCAAAAGACAACTTTGAACTTGTTAATGGGGAAAAAGACGCCCTTTTAACAGGTTTTTGGGGAATTCGACACCCTTTGAACCGGTTTCTGGGGCAAAAAAAAACCCCTTTGAACCAGTTTTTGGTGGGAATGACACCCTTTTAACCGGGTTAAGGGGGGGGGGGGGAGGGGGGGGGGCTTTTAACCAGTTTCTTGGGGCAAAAACACCGTTTAAACCGGTTTTTGGGGCAAAATCCACCCTTTTACCGTTCTTTGGCTACAAGATACAATTTTAACTGGTTTTTAGGGCCAAAGGACACCCTTGAACCGGTTTTTTGGGCGGAAAGACACCCTTTAGGAAGAGTTTTATGGGGGAAAGACACCCTCTGAACCGGTTATTTGGGGGAAAGACACCCTTTTAACCGATTTTTGTGGAAAAAGACACCCTTTTAACCGGTTTTTGCGGCAAAAACAATGTTTTAACCGGTTTTTTGGCTAAAAGGATGATACCCTTTTAACCCATTTTTTGGGGGGGAAAACCGCCCTTTTAACGGTTTTTTTCTCCAAAAGACACCTTTTTTAACCGATTTCTTGGCCAAAAGACGCCCTTTTAACCGGTTTTTGTGGAAAAAGACACCCTTTTAACCGGTTTTTGGGGGAAAAAAGACGCCCTTTTAACCGTAAATAAAAAGATTGAACTGAGGTTTTAGGGCCGAAAAAAAGGGAGGAAAACGCCCAAAAGTAGGGTAAAAAATTTCAGCAAAAAATAGCATAAAGTATAGAATTTGGGTTTTAGGGCTGAAAGAAGTGAAAGTGAAATTTTTAATTTTTTACCTGAGAAATGTTGGGAACACTGCATGTTTTACGCATGGTCACCGTCTGCCCTTTATGCTGAAGAATCTCTTTGACGGCGACTTTCTGTCGTAGACGTTCTAAAGTTAAAATCCCTTCGACGGCACTAACGCCTCTCGTGTAGGTCTCTATAAAGAGAAAAAAAAATTAAAAAAAAATTTTTTTAATTAAAAAATGTATCACCAATATAAGATTCTCCGTCGCTCAACGAAGAATCTTCTCCGGAAGCTGCGATTTGCGCCAACGATTCTCTTTCTTCGAGTTCTTCGCTCGCCTAAAAATTCCATTTTTTTTTTTACTCTTTGATCATTTAAAGACACTCTTAACTGGTTTTTGGGGCGAAATACCCTTTTTTAACCGGTTTTTGGGGTAGAGAACACCCTTTTAACCGGTTTTGGGGGCAGAGAACACCCTTTTAACCGGTTTCTGGGGCAAAAAAAAAACCATTGAACCGATATGTTGGTCAAAAGAAACCCTTTTAACCGGTTTTTGGGGTAGAGGACACCAATTTAACCGTTTTTTAGGGGAGAACACCCTTTGAACCGGTTTTAGTGGAAAAACAAGACACCCTTTGGACCGGTTTCTTGGGGCGAACACACCCATTTGACCAGTTTCGGGGCAAAGAACACCCTCTAAACCGGTTTTTTTTGGGGGAACACCCTTTTAACCTGTGTTTGGGGCCAAAAAAACCCTTGGCCAAAGTCACCCTGTGAACCGGTTTGGGGCAAAAACACCCTTTTTTTTTAACCGGTTTTTGGGGCAGAGAACACCCTTTTTAACCGGTTTTTTGGGTTAAAAAAAACACCTTTAAAACGGTTTTTTTTTACTCTTTGATCATTTAAATCAAACAAAAAGGAATAAAAAACTAGAAATCTTAATAACTCGCCATTTGCCAAAAGACGCCCTTTGAACGGGTTAAATGGCCAAAGGCACCCTTTGAACCACTTTTGGGGCAAAACACAACTATTGAACCGGTTTTTGTGGGAAAAAGACACTCTTAACTAGTTTTTGGGGCAAAAACACCCTTTTTAACCGGTTTTTGGGGCAGAGAACACCCATTTAACCGGTTTCTGGGGCAGAGAACACCCTTTTAACCGGTTTCTGGGGCAAAAGAAACCCTTTTTACCGGTTTTTGGGGTAGAGGACACCAATTTAACCGTTTTTTTAGGGGGGAACACCCTTTGAACCTGTTTTAGTGAAAAAAAGACACCCTTTGGACCGGTTTTTAGGGCAGAGATCACCCTTTTAACCGGTTTCTGGGGCAAAAGAAACCCTTTTTACCGGTTTTTGGGGTAGAGGACACCCTTTTAACCGGTTTCTGGGGCAGAGAACACCCTTTTATCCGGTTTCTGGGGCAGAGAACACCCTTTTAACCGGATTCTGGGGCAGAGAACACCCTTTTAACCGGTTTCTGGGGCAAAAGAAACCCTTTTTACCGGTTTTGGGGTAGAGGACACCAATTTAACCGTTTTTTTTAGGGGGGAACACCCTTTGAACCTGTTTTAGTGAAAAAAAAGACACCCTTTGGACCGGTTTTTAGGGCAGAGATCACCCTTTTAACCGGTTTCTGGGGCAAAAGAAACCCTTTTTACCGGTTTTTGGGGTAGAGGACACCCTTTTAACCGGTTTCTGGGGCAGAGAACACCCTTTTATCCGGTTTCTGGGGCAGAGAACACCCTTTTAACCGGATTCTGGGGCAGAGAACACCCTTTTAACCGGTTTCTGGGGCAGAGAACACCCTTTTAACCGGTTTCTGGGGCAAAAGAAACCCTTTTTACCGGTTTTTGGGGTAGAGGACACCCTTTTAACCGGTTTCTGGGGCAGAGAACACCCTTTTAACTGGTTTCTGGGGCAGAGAACACCCTTTTAACCGGTTTCTGGGGCAAAAGAAACCCTTTTTACCGGTTTTTGGGGTAAAGGACACCAATTTAACCGTTTTTTAGGGGGGAACACCCTTTGAACCGGTTTTAGTGGGAAAAAAAGACACCCTTTGGACCGGTTTCTTGGGGCAAAAACACCATTTGACCAGTTTCGGGGCAGAGAACACCCACTAAACCGGTTTTTTTGGGGGAACACCCTTTTAACCGGTTTTTGGGGCCAAACAAAACTTTTTAACCGATTTTTTGGCCCAAAGACACCCTTTGAACCAGTTTTTGGGGCAAAAAACAACTTTTGAACCGATTGTTTGGGCTAAAGACACCCTTTTAACCGGGTTTTGGGGCAGAGAACACCCATTTAACCGGTTTTGGGGCAAAAAAAAACCCATTGAACCGATTTTTTGGGCAAAAGAAACCCTTTTAACCGATTTTTGGGGTAGACGACACCAATTTAACCGTTTTTAGGGGGGAACACCCTTTGAACCGGTTTTAGTGGAAAAAAAAAAGACAACCTTTGGACCGGTTTCGTGGGGCAAAAACACACATTCGTCCAGTTTCGGGGCAGAGAACACCCTTTAAACCGGTTTTTTTGGGGGAAAACCATTTTAACCGGTTTTTGGGGCAGAGACACCATTTAAAACGGTTGGGGGGGGGACACCCTTTTATCCGGTGTTTGGGGCCAAAAAAACCTTTTGGCCAAAAGACACCCTGTGAACCGGTTTGGGGCTAAAACACCCTTTTTTTTAAACCGGTTTTTGGGGCAGAGAACACCCTTTTTAACCAGTTTTTGGGTTAAAAAAAAAAACACCTTTAAACCGGTTTTTGGGCAAAAAAAAAAAACGGTTTAACCGATTTTTGTGGAAAAAAGACGCCCTTTTAACCGGTTTTTGTGGAAAAAAGACACTATTAACTGGTTTTTGGGGCAAAACACCCTTTTAAACCGGTTTTGGGGGCAGAGAACACTCTTTTAACCGGTTTTTGGGGGGCAAAAAAACCTTTGAACCGATTGTTTGGGCAAAATCACCCTTTTGAACAGTTTTGGGGCAGAGAACACCCTTTAAACCGGTTTTTTTTTTGGGAGGGAACACCCTTTGAACGGTTTTTGGGGCAAAAAAACAACCTTTGAACCAATTGTTTGGGCTAAAGACACCCTTTTAACCGGGTTTTGGGGCAAAAACTCACTTAAAACAGGTTTTTGGGACAAAAAAACACCCTTATAACCGTATTTGTGGCAGAGAACCCCCTTTAAAACCTTTTTTTTTTTTGGGGGGGGGGAGGACACCCATTTAACCGGTTCTTAGGGAAAAAACAACCTATAAACCGGTTTTTGAGGCAAAAACACCCTTTAAACCGGTTGGGGGGAACACTCATTTAACCGGTTTTTGCGGCCAAAAAAACCTTTTGACCAAAAGACACCCTGTGAACCGGTTTTTGGGGCAAAACACCCTTTTTATTTTAACCGGTTTTTAGGGCAGAGAACACCCTTTTAACCGGTTTTGGGGGTAAAACACACCCTTTTAACCGGTTTTGGGGCCAAAAAATCCTTTTGACCAAAAGACCCCTGTGAACCGGTTTTTGGGGCAAAACACCCTTTTATTTTAACCGGTTTTTAGGGCAGAGAACAACCTACCCTTTTAACCGGTTTTGGGGGTAAAACACACCCTTTTAACCGGTTTTTTTTTGGGGGGGAACCGTTTTAACCGATTTTTTAGCCAAAAGACACCCTTTTAACCGGTTTTAGGGGCAAAAACACCCTTTTTATTTTAACCGGTTTTTTTTGGGGGGGAGGGAGACGCACTTTAACCGGTTTTTTTTGGGGGGGGGGGGGGGAAGACGCCTTTTTTTGGGGAAAAAGACAGCGGCTTATACCTTTGGGATGTTGGATACGACTTCGTAGGTGACCCCTGTTTTCGATAGAAGCCAATCGGTTCTGACGATTTTCCGTCGGATCCTTTCCGTGATACTTTGTCGCTTGTAAATGTTGATGCAAAGCCTTTTTCGAAGGACGAGATCCATCGGCGCCGGATGAGAAAGTCGAACGGTCGTTTTAAGTATTAAATAAACACGTTCATTACCTAAAAGAAAGAGATTACAATTTAGTGGTGTCAGCACTGTCATAAAAGGTCAATTTACGCCAAAACGGTCAGTGGTACAAAAAAAATAGCTAAATATAATTTGTAGGAAATTTTATGCTCTACATTTTTGTATTTAGTCAAAAACCCTCTAAAATGAACGGTTTTTGAGTTATTCACAAAAAACCAAATTTTTTCCCGATTGATAAAAATTCTTAAGACTGGGCTTTTAGTGGTGTCAGCACTGTCATAAAAGGTCAATTTACGCCAAAACGGTCAGTGGTACAAAAAAAATAGCTAAATATAATTTGTAGGAAATTTTATGCTCTACATTTTGTATTTAGTCAAAAAACCCTCTAAAATGAACGGTTTTTGAGTTATTCACAAAAAACCAAATTTTTTCCATTGATTAAAAATCTTAAGACTGGGCTTTTAGTGGTGTCAGCACTGTCATAAAAGGTCAATTTACGCCAAAACGGTCAGTGGTACAAAAAAAAGCTAAATATAATTTGTAGGAAATTTATGCTCTACATTTTTGTATTTAGTCAAAAACCCTAAAATGAACGGTTTTTGAGTTATTCACAAAAAACCAAATTTTTTCCCGATTGATAAAAATTCTTAAGACTGGGCTTTAGTGGTGTCAGCACTGTCATAAAAGGTCAATTTACGCCAAAACGGTCAGTGGTACAAAAAAAAAGCTATATAATTTGTAGGAAATTTTATGCTCTACATTTTTGTATTTAGTCAAAAACCCTCTAAAATGACGGTTTTTGAGTTATTCACAAAAACCAAATTTTTTCCTTGATTAAAAAACTCTTAAGACTGGGCTTTGTGGTGTCAGCACTGTCATAAAAGGTCAATTTACGCCAAAACGGTCAGTGGTACAAAAAAAAAAGCAATAATTTGTGGAAATTTTATGCTCTACATTTTTTGTATTTTAGTCAAAAACCTCTAAAATGAACGGTTTTTGAGTATTCACAAAAAACCAAATTTTTCCGATTGATAAAAATTCTTAAAAACTGGGCTTAGTGGTGTCAGCACTGTCATAAAAGTCAATTTACGCCAAAACGGTCAGTGGTACAAAAAAAACTACATATAATTGTAGGAAATTTTATGCTCTACATTTTTGTATTTAGTCAAAAACCCTCTAAAATGAACGGTTTTTGAGTTATTCACAAAAACCAAATTTTTTCCCGATTGATAATTCTTAAAAGACTGGGCTTTAGTGGTGTCAGCGCTGTCATGAAAGGTCAATTTACGCCAAAACGTCAGTGGTACAAAAAAAAAGCTACATATAATTTGTAGGAAATTTTATACTCTACATTTTTGTATTTAGTCAAAAACCCTCTAAAATGAACGGTTTTTGAGTTATTCACAAAAAACCAAATTTTTTCCCGATTGATAAAAAGAATTCTTAAGAGACTGGGCTTTAGTGGTGTCAGCACTGTCATAAAAGGTCAATTTACGCCAAACGGTCAGTGGTACAAAAATAATAGCTAAATATAATTGTAGGAAATTTTTGCTCTACATTTTTGTATTTAGTCAAAAACCCTCTAAAATGAACGGTTTTTGAGTTATTCACAAAAAACCAAATTTTTTTGCCGATTGATAAAAAATTTAAAAGACTGGGCTTTAGTGGTGTCAGCACTGTCATGAAAGGTCATTTACGCCAAAACGGTCAGTGGTACAAAAAAAAAATAGCTAATATAATTTGTAGGAAATTTTATGCTCTACATTTTTGTATTTAGTCAAAAACCCTCTAAATGAACGGTTTTTTGAGTTATTCACAAAAAAACCAATTTTTTCCCTGATTGATAAAAAGAATTCTTAAAAGACTGGGCTTTAGTGGTGTCAGCACTGTCATAAAAGGTCAATTTACGCCAAAACGGTCAGTGGTACAAAAAAATAGCTAATATAATTTGTAGGAAATTTTATGCTCTACATTTTGTATTTAGTCAACCCTCTAAAATGAACGGTTTTTGAGTTATTCAAAAAAACCAATTTTTTCCCGATTGAAAAAATTTAAGACTGGGCTTTAGTGGTGTCAGCACTGTCATAAAAGGTCAATTTACGCCAAAACGGTCAGTGGTACAAAAAAAATTGCTACATATAATTTGTAGGAATTTTATGCTCTACATTTTTGTATTTAGTCAAAAACCCTCTAAAATGAACGGTTTTTGAGTTATTCACAAAAAACCAAATTTTTCCCTGATTGATAAAAAGAATTCTTAAAAGACTGGGCTTGGTGTCAGCACTGTCATAAAAGGTCAATTTACGCCAAAACGGTCAGTGGTACAAAAAAAAATAGCTAAATAATTTGTAGGGAATTTTATGCTCTACATTTTTGTATTTAGTCAAAACCCTCTAAAATGAACGGTTTTTGAGTTATTCACAAAAAACCAAAAGTAGAAACGTACTGTCGGTGACTCTGTTTAAATATGAAGAGTCGTGGACGGAGCTGTCCCACGCTCCGACGGCGCAGACGTCTTTGTCGCAGTGTTTGATGATTGGCAGATTGTAGACATATTCCCGAGCTCTTTTGGGAGAATCGAGTTGATCCCTGTCGTCGGCAAACTTTCGCTTTCATTCCCCATTTGTTCACCGAAAGATCGTCAGCTAAAAATAATCAATTACAATCGTTTTTCGCATTTATCTCGGAAATCGTTGCTCAAAATGAAAAAATGTCCTAAGTAAAAGTTGTAGCTACGGAAATTTCCTACAAAAAAGATTTTATTGGATTTTTCCGTCAGAGCAATACTTAAGGAGATATGAGGGTTTTTAAGTTGGTTGCTTTGCACATTTTTCGTTGTCAGCAACGGTTTTCGGTTTTCACCTTTTATCTCGGAAACCGTTGCTCAAAATGAAAAAATGTCCAAAGTAAAAGTTGTAGCTACGGAAATTTCCTACAAAAAAGATCTTTAGTTTTTACGTCCGAGCAATACTTGAGGAGATATGAGGGTTTTTAAGTTGGTTGCTTTGCACATTGGTTGGGAAAAACCAAAAACCGTTGATATCTCCTAGTATTGCTCTGACGGAAAAAAACCAATAAGATCTTTTTTGTAGGAATGTCCGTAGCTACAACTTTTTTAGGACATTTTTTCGTTTGAGCACGGTTTTCAAGATAGAAGGGGAAAACTTACCGTTAAGATCCAAGAATAAGACTGGAATATGCGGCTCCATTCTGTGGGAGGTTCCAATCAGCTGGGAGCGCCCGGGATGCAGATCCAGGGGCGGGACCATAACGGCATTTCTTTCTTCCGTTAAGCTAACCACTGTTCGACCAAACTTTGCTCGCGGTCGAAATCGTTTTCGCTTTTCCCTTGTTTGTTGATGATCCTTTTATCTGCTGGTCTAAGTAGTTTCTTCTGCGCATTAAAGCGTCGCTCCATTTATCGCGGAGAAGCGTCAGGTCTTCTTCTGGTAGGAGTCGAGCGGTTTTTGAAGGCGAGAATCGTGGGCAGACGGAGCCGATGGCGATGTTGGTGATCTCTTCGCAGATTATGGGGAGGGTTCCTGACTGCTGGACGGGTTTTACTTGGACTTTCACTCGCCGCTGTTGACCCTGGCGGAGTTGATAGACTCCACCGGTGACTATCAGGCCTGAAGGCGACTTCGACGCTGAATATTCGCCTGCTTCATTCAGCTCTTGAATTTCGACCCAAAGTTCTATCTTTCGCGTAAGCTCGCTCCATCGATCAGCCAAGACTCGCTTTAGCCAACTGCTGCTGCTCACTTCCCAGCCAGGCTTAACAGTCAACCCAGCGCTTCTATGACCCCAAACTTCAATACTCAAAGCACCTTCTGCGCAGTGCTCAATAAACTCATCAGTACATCAAAGCAAAACTCCTTCGTATGATTAAAAACGAAAGTCATCGAATCACCATTTTTATCAGCATTCATAGTTGGCGGCACTGCTATAGTTCGTTATGCGTCCAAAAAGAGTACTGGCAAAAAACGAAGTATGATAACGCAGGTGGCAACCCTGTAGCTTGCTTTATCGTCACTTTTATGCTAACTTGGTTATCTTCGCTTTCGTGTGAACTTTCAGAGGACGTTCGCACGCGGTCCTGCGGTAAAAAGCCGCTGATGCGCGAAATTTCGACCTGCAGCCGCCCTGTGACGTCACCCTGCTGACTTATGATGGGTATGGTAATCCAAGGTCACATCATTGAATAATACTTCCAAAAATACGTTGGCACGCCGATTAAATTGTGTTTTTCCGCAGTTTCGTAGAATGGGTCGAGATTCTTCGCGTTTTCGTCTTCAGTTTCTTTGCGTTCGTCGTACATTTCGCGCATGTCGATTAGTTTGTTTCGAGTTTTTCCATCGTCCAGACCTGACTCCCGACTCCTTGACGTTTTACCAAAATGGCCGGTTCGCTCACGAATTTACCTTTCTGAACGAATTTACCTTTCTGAAAAAAAAATTTTTAGGTTAGTCTTTGTCGATTAACAGGTTTGCCAAACGGTTTTCGGCAGACCAAAGCCAAAAGACACCCTTTCAACTGGTTGTTTTGCCAAAAGACACCCTTTTAACCGGTTTCTGAGGAAAACGACACCATTGAACGGTTTTTGGGTCGAAAAACACCCTCAGAACCGGTTTTTTGTGGAAAAAGACACCCATTTAACCGGTTTTTGGGGAATTCGACACCCTTTGAACCGGTTTTTGGGGAAAAAAAGACGCCTTTTCACTGGTTTTTGGGGAATTCGACTTCCTTTAAAAAAGGTTTTTGAGAAAAAGATGCCCTTTTCAACGGTTTTTAGGGAATTCGACACCCTTTTAACCGGATTTGGGGGAGGGGGGAACCTTTTAACCAATTTTTCGGGCCAAAAGACGCCCCCTTTCAACCGGTGTTAGCCAAAAGACACCCTTCGAACCGGTTTTTTTTGGGAAACGAGACCATTGAGCGGTTTTGGGTCCCAAAACACCCTTAGAACGGAAAAAGACACCCATTTAAACCGGTTCTGGGGGGGGGGAAGACACCCTTTTAACCGGTTTTTGGAGAATTATACACCCTTTGAACCGGTTTTTTTAAAGGAAAACGACACCATTGAACGATTTTTGGGTCCAAAAACACCCTCAGAACCGGTTTTTGTGGAAAAAACACCCATTTAACCAGTTTTTTTTTTGGGGGGGGGGGGGGGAAGACGCTCTTTTCACCGGTTTTTTTGGGGAATTCGACACCCTTTGAACCGGTTTTTTGGGGAAAAGGACGCCCTTTTCACCGGTTTTTAGGGAATTCGACACCCTTTGAACTGGTTTTTGGGGGGAAATACGCCCTTTTTAACTGGTTTTTGGGGAATTCGACACCCTATGAACAAGTTTTTGGGGGAAAATACGGCCTTTTAACCGGTTTTTGGGGGAAAATACGCCCTTTTTACCGGTTTTTGGAGAATTCGACACCCTTTGAGCCGGTTTTTGGGGGAAAATACGCCCTTTTTTAACAGGTTTTTTGGGGAAAAAGACGAACTTTTTCACCGGTTTTTAGGGAATTCAACACCCTTGAACCGGTTTTTGGGGAAAAAGACGCCCTTTTTACCAATTTTTGGGGAATTCGACATGCTTTGAACCGGTTTTTTTGGGGGGAAAAGCTGCCCTTTTCACGGGTTTTTGGGGGAAAATACGCCCTTTTTAACCAGTTTTGGGGAAAAAAAAGACAAACTTTTCACAGGTTTTTGGGAATTTGACACCCTTTTCACCGACTTTGGGGGAAAAAGATTCCCTTTTTAACCGGTTTTTTTGGGGGGGAAAATGACGCCCTTTAACCGGTTTTTGGGGAAAAAGACGCCCTTTTCACGGTTATTAGGGAATTCGACACCCTTTGAACCGGTTTTTTGGGGAAAATACGCCTTTTGTAACTGGTTTTTGGGGAATTCGACGCCCTTTTTCACCGGTTTTTTGGTGAAAAAGACGCCCTTTTAACCGGTTTTAGGGGAATTAGACACCCTTTGAACCCGTTTTGGGTCTAAACACACCCTTTTAACTGGTTTGGAGGGGGGACCTTGTAACCAATTTTTTTCGCCAAAAGACACCCTTTTAACCGGTTTTGGGGAAAGAGACGCCCTTTTAAACCGGTTTTCGGGAAAAAAGACACCCTTGTAACCGGTTTTGGTAAAAAAAAAAAATCGACCGGTTTTTTTTTTTTTTTTAAGGAAAACGACACCATTGAAGCGGTTTTTGGGTCCAAAAACACCATTTAAAAACGGTTTTTGGTGAAAAAAAAAAAAAAAAAAAACCATTTAACCTGTTTTTTGGGGAAAAAGACAGCCTTTTAACCGGTTTTTGGGGAAATAGACACCCTTTGAACCGGTTTTTGGGTCCAATTACACCCTTTTTAACCGGTTTTTGGGGAAAAAGACGCCCTTTTTACCAATTTTTGGGGAATTCGACACGCATTGAACCGGTTTTTTGGGGGAAAAGCCGCCCTTTTCACGGGTTTTTGGGGGGAAATACGCCCTTTTTAACCAGTTTTGGGGAAAAAAGACAAACTTTTCACAGGTTTTTGGGGAATTTGACACCCTTTTACCGACTTTGGGGGGAAAAGGCGCCCTTTTAACCGGTTTTCGGGGAAAAAGACGCCATTTTCACCGGTTTTTGGGGAATTAGACACCCTTTTAACCCGTTTTTGGGTCCAAACACACCCTTTTAACTGGTTTGGGGGGGGACCTTTTAACCAATTTTTTTTCGCCAAAAGACACCCTTTTAACCGGTTTTTGGGGAAAGAGACGCCCTTTTAACCGGTTTTCGGGAAAAAAGACACCCTTGTAACCGGTTTTGGTAAAAAAAAAGACGCCCTTTTTTACCAGTTTTTGGGAAAAAAGACGCCCTTTTAACCGGTTTTCGGGGAATTAGACACCTTTGAACCCGTTTTTGGGTCCAAACACACCCTTTTAACTGGTTTGGGGGGGGGGGACCTTTTAACCAATTTTTTTCGCCAAATGACACCCTTTTAACCGGTTTTTGGGGAAAGAGACGCCCTTTTTAACCGGTTTTCGGGAAAAAAAGACACCCTTCTAACCGGTTTTGGTAAAAAAAAAAAAAAAAAAAAAAAAAGACCCTATCAACCGGTTATTTAGCCAAAAGACGCCCTTTCAACCGGTCATTTAGCGAATAGAAACTGACCTTTCTGTTAGGGCTGAGGTTGGCTGGAGGTATTTGGAGAGTGACGCTAAATTTCGTCTGTTTGTTCATCTCTTCAGCGAGGAAATTCGCTGAATGGGTCCAAAAACACCTTTTGAACCAGTTTTTGTGGAAAAAGACACCACTTAACCAGTTTTTGGGGGAAAAGACACACTTTTAACCGGTTGGGGGGGGGAGACACCCTTTTAACCGGTTTTTGGGGGAAAAGACGCCTTTTAACCAGTTTTTGGGGAATTAGACACCCTTTTTACCGGTTTTTGGGGAAAAAGGCGCCCTTTTTAACCGGTTTTGGGGAGAAAATACGCCCTTTTAACAGATTTTTTGGGTATTAGACACCCTTTGAACCGGTTTTTGAGTCGAAAAACACCCTTTTAACAGTTTTTTCAGGGGGGGGGGGGGGGACCTTTAACCAATTTTTTAGCCAAAAGACGCCCTTTCAATCGGTTTTTATTTTTTAAGGAAAACGACACCATTGAAGCGGTTTTTGGGTCCAAAAACACCATTTAAATGGTTTTTGGGGCAAAAAAAAAAAAAACCATTTAACCTGTTTTTTGGGGAAAAAGACAGCCGTTTAACCGGTTTTTGGGGAATTAGAAACCCTTTGAACCGGTTTTTGGGTCCAATTACACCCTTTTGACTGGTGTTTGTGGCCGAAAGACGCCCTTTCAACCGGTCCCTAAGCCAAAAGACGCCTTTTCAACCGGTCATTTAGCGAATAGAAACTGACCTTTCTGTTAGGGCTGAGGTTGGCTGGGGAAAAGACGCCATTTTAAGACGGATTTTTAGGGTATTAGACACCCTTTGAACCGGTTTTTGGGTCCAAAAACACCCTTTTAACCAATTTTTTAGCCAAAAGACGCCCTTTGAACCGGTCATTTAGGTAAAAGACGCCCTTTCAACCGGTCGTTTAGGCAAAAGACGCCCTTTCAACCGATCATTTAGCCAATAGAAACCCTTTTCACCGGTTTTGGGGGGAAATATGCCTTGTAACCAGTTTTTGGGGGAAAATACGCCTTGGAACCAGTTTTTGGGAAAAAGGATGCCCTTTTAACCGGTTTTTTTGGGGGGAAAAGACACCCTTTAACCGGTTTTTTTTGGGGGGAAAAGACACCCTTTTAACCGGTTTTTTTGGGGGAAAGACACCCTTTTAACCTTTTTTTGGGGGGGGGGGAAGACAACCTTTTAACCGGGTTTTTTTGGGGGGGGGGACACCCTAAAAAAAAAAAAAAAAAAAAAAAACATATAACCTGTTTTTTGGGGAAAAAGACAGCCTTTTAACCGGTTTTTGGGGAATTAGACTCCTTTGAACCGGTTTTTGGGTCCAATTACACCCTTTTGGCTGGTGTTTGTGGGCAAAAGACGCCCTTTCAACCGGTCCCTAAGCCAAAAGACGCCTTTTCAACCGGTCATTTAGCCAAAAGACCCCCTTTTAACCAGTTTTGGGAATTAATCACCGTTTGAACCGTTTTTGTTTTTTTAACTTCCTTAAAGAAGTTATTGCGATACCCTCGACGTCGGGTTTTTGGGGAAGGGTCTTCCAGACCCCGGAGGGTCAAATCGAATATTGATCTTTACCGATCTCAACTTTGTCTGTGGTGCCGGCCGTCCGTAGCATTTTTTTCCGGAACACTTTACGGCCACAGTTTTCATCCGATTTTCACCAAATTTTTACAGAAATTTCTTTAGCCGGTGAAGAAGAATGTAACGAGGGGGATTTTTGAATTTCGAAAAAATGGCGGAGATATGTCTGTTTGAAATTTTAAAAAATTCGCTGCGGCCGAACCGTTAATCCGATTTTCACCAAATTTTCACCAATTACTCCTTATATTTTTTAAGAATTTTTGGTGCAAAAAAATTGCCACTTTTTAATTACTATTTATTAGTAGGGAGAAATTTCGTACTTCTACCCTTTACGAGAGGCACATCCCTAGGCCAAAGAGCCCATTATTTCTACCTTGACACTTAGAAAATTTTTCGAAAAAAAGAACTTCAAAATTTTCAAAAAAAAAAAAAAAAAGAAAAAAGAAAAACCCGGAAAATTTTTCGAAAAAAAAAAAAATTTTTTTTGACAAAAAACTTAGAACATTTTTCGAAAAAAAAAAACTTAGAAAATTTCTCGGAAAAAAAAAAAAAAAAAAAAAAAAAAAAAAAGGAAAACCCGGAAAATTTTTTGAAAAAACTTTGAAAATTTTTTGAAAAAAAAAAATTTTTTTTTTTTGACAAAAAAAAACTTACAACATTTTAAAAAAAAAAAGAACTTAGAAAATTTTTCGAAAAAAAGAACTTGGAAAATTTTTCGAAAAAAAAAACTTAAAAATTTTTCGAAAAAAAAAAAAAAAAAAAAAAAACCCGGAAAATTTTTCGAAAAAAACTTTAGAAATTTTTTGAAAAAAAAAAAAAAAAATTTTTTTTTTCGGACAAAAAAAACTTAAAACATTTTCCAAAAAAAAAGAACTTAGAAAATTTTTCGAAAAAAAGAACTTAGAAATTTTTCGAAAAAAACAAAAAAAAAAAAATGCCCGAAAAATTTTTTGAAAAAACTAACTTGGAAAATTCTCCTTTATACTTTCCCTCCCTACTACATCCCTTCCTTTATACTTTCGTTCCCTTATACTTCCCCCTCCATTATACTTCCCCCTCTGTTATACTTTCCCCTTCCTTATACTTTCCCCTCCGTTATACTTCCCAGTTCGTATACTTCCCCCTCCGTTATACTTCCCCCTCCGTTATACTTCCCCTCCCATATTATACTTCCTACTCCGTTATACTTCCCCTCCCACATACTTCCCACTCCGTTATACTTCTCTCCCATATACTTCCCCCTCCTATAGATACTTCTCTTTAAGGAAGTTCCCGTCGGGGCCAGCTCCAGACTAGTACTTAGGAAAACGACACCGGTTTTTGGGTCCAAAAACACCCTTAGAACCGGTTTTTGTGGAAAAAGACACCCATTTAACCAGTTCTTGGGGGGGGGGCACTGGTTTTGGGGGGCAAAACACCCTTTTAACCAGTTTTAGGGGCCAAAAAAATCCTTTTAACTGACCTTTCTGTTAGGGCTGAGGTTGGCAGGAGGTATTTGGAGAGTGACGCTAAATTTCGTCTGTCTGTTCATCTCTTCAGCGAGGAAATTCGCTTCCTGGACTATCTGATTCGCTCGTACGATATCCGCCTTGAGTTTGACAAGACTCCGACGAAAAAGTTCGTCCCTTTCTTTCGCCCACTTTTCGACTCTCATCTGCGTCGTCGGCGTGCACGGTGTCATTTTTCCCGTCCGGAAAGCGTCGAAAGTCACGTACGGCGAAAAAGGAGTCGACGGCGACAGAATATTCCTCAACTGCTGAAACTGACGTTCGTATTCCCTCCTCTGCTTCTCCAACGCAACTGAAAAAAAGAAATATTCTGTTAAACTGTTTTTTGGGGCAAAAACACACTTTTTCACTGGTTTTTAGGGCTAAAAACACCCTTTTAATCGGGTTTTGGGGCAATAACGCTCTTTTAACGGGTTTTGGGAGGGAGGGGACACCCTTTTAAACGGTTTTTTGGCCAAAAGACACCATTGAACTGGTTTTTGGGGCAAAAACACCCCTTTAACCGGTTTTTTTGGGGGGGGGGGACACCCTTTTAAACGGTTTTTTGGCCAAAAGACACCATTGAACTGGTTTTGGGGGCAAAAACACCCTTTAACCAGTTTTTCGGGCCAAAAAATCTCAAAAACCGGTTTTTGGTACAGAGAACACCCTTTTAACCGGTTTTTGGGGCATAAAACAACCTTAAAACCTATTGTTTGGGCAAAAGACACACTTTTGACTGGTTTTTAGGGCTAAAACCACCCTTTTTATCGGGTTTTGGGGCAAAAACGCTCTTTAAACCGGTTTTTTTTTTGGGGGGGGGACACCCTTTTAAACGGTTTTTTGGCCAAAAGACACCATTGAACTGGTTTTGGGGGCAAAAACACCCTTTTAACCAGTTTTTCGGGCCAAAAAATCTCAAAAACCGGTTTTTGGTACAGAGAACACCCTTTTAACCGGTTTTTGGGGGCATCAAACAACCTTAAAACCTATTGTTTGGGCAAAAGACACACTTTTGACCGGTTTTTAGGGCTAAAAACACCCTTTTAATCGGGTTTTGGGGCAAAAACGCTCTTTTAACCGGTTTTGGGGGGGGGCACCCTTTTAAACGGTTTTTTGGCCAAAAGACACCATTGAACTGGTTTTGGGGGCAACAACACCCTTTTAACCAGTTTTAGAGGCCAAAAAATCCTTATAACCGAATTTTTTGGGCAAAAGACTTCCTTTAACCGGTTTTTGGGGTAAAACACCTCTTTTTTTTTGGGGGGGGGGGGGGTTTGGGGCAGAGAACACCCTTTTAACCGGTTTTTGGGGCAGAGAACACCCTTTTAACCGGTTTTTGGGGCATAAAACAACCTTAAAACCTATTGTTGGGCAAAAGACACACTTTTGACTGGTTTTTAGGGCTAAAAACACCCTTTTAATCGGGTTTTGGGGCAAAAACACTCTTTTAACCGGTTTTTTTTGGGGGGGGCACCCTTTTTAAACGGTTTTTGGGGCATAAAACAACCTTAAAACCTATTGTTGGGCAAAAGACACACTTTTGACTGGTTTTTAGGGCTAAAAACACCTTTTTAATCGGGTTTTGGGGCAAAAACACTCTTTTAACCGGTTTTTTTTTGGGGGTGGGGGCACCCTTTTAAACGGTTTTTTGGCCAAAAGACACCATTGAACTGGTTTTGGGGGCAAAAACACCCTTATAACCAGTTTTAGGGGCCAAAAAAATCCTTTTAACCGAATTTTTTGGGCAAAAGACTTCTTTTAACCCGTTTTTTCTTCTTTTATCAACCGGGTTTTTGGGGCAGAGAACACCCCTTTTTAACCGGTTTTTGGGGCAGAGAACACTCTTTTAACCGGTTTTGGGGCATAAAACAACCTTAAAACCTATTGTTTGGGCAAAAGACACACTTTTGACTGGTTTTTAGGGCTAAAAACACCCTTTTAATCGGGTTTTGGGGCAAAAACGCTCTTTTAACCGTTTTTTTTTTTGGGGGGGGGGGGGGCACCCTTTTAAACTGTTTTTTGGCCAAAAGACACCATTGAACTGGTTTTGGGGGCAAAAACACCCTTTTAACCAGTTTTAGGGGCCAATAAAAATCCTTTTAACCGAATTTTTTGGGCAAAAGACTTATTTTAAACGGTTTTTGAGGCAAAACACCTACTTTTTTTACCGGGTTTTTGGGGCAGAGAACACCCTTTTTAACCGGTTTTTGGGGCAGAGAACACCCTTTTAACCGGTTTTTGGGGCCAAAAAAACACCTTTTAATCAATTTTCTAGATAACGACACCCTTTTGGGATTGAGAACACCTTTTAACCGGTTTTTGGGGCAAAAGACACCAATGATCTGGTTTTTGAGGCACAAAACGCCCTTTTAACCGGTTTTTGGGGCGGAAAAAAACCCTTTCAACCGATTTTTTGGCCAAAAGACACCCCTTATGACCCGATGTTTATGGAAAGACCTTTAACCGATTTTTGGGGGGAAAAGACACCTTTTTAACCGGTTTTTGGGGCGAAAAAAAAGCCTTTTAACCGATTTTTTGCCTAAAAGACACCCTTTGAACCGGTTTTTGTGGAAAGACCTTTAACCGATTTTTGGGGGGAAAAGACGAACTTTTCACAGGTTTTTGAAAAATTTGACGCCCTTATCACCGACTTTGGGGGGAAAGACGCCGTTTTTAACCGGTATTTGGGGAATGAGACACCCTTTGAACCGGTTTTTGGGGGAAAAAACGCCATTTTAACAGTTTTTTTGGGGGGAAAATACGCCCTTTTTTTAACCGGTTTTTGTCGAAAAAGACGAACTTTTCACAGGTTTTTGGGGAATTTGACACCCTTATCACCGATTTAGGGGGGAAAAGACGCCCTTTTTAACCGGTTTTTGGGGAATTAGACACCCTTTAAACAGTTTTATTGGTGAAAAAGACGCCCTTTTAACCGGTTTTTGGGGAAATAGACGCCCTTTTAACTGGTGTTTGGGGAAAAGACGCCCTTTTAAAAGGTTTTTGGGGAATTAGACACCCCTTGAGCCTGTTTGTGGGTCAAAAAACACCCTTTTAACCGGTTTTGGTGGAGGGGGGGAACCTTTCAACCAATTTTTTTTAACTTTAACCGATTTGGGGGGGGGGGGGGGAAGACACCTTTTTAACCGGTTTTTGGGGAAAACGACACTATTGAAGCGGTATTTGGGCCCAAAAACACCACACCCTTAAAACAGGTTTTTGTGGAAAAAGACACCCATTCAACCAGTTTTGGGGGGAAAAGACGCCTTTTAACCAGTTTTTTGGGAAATTAAACACCCTTTGAACCGGTTTTTGGGACCAAAAACACCCTTTTAACCGGTTTCTGGGGCAAAAAACAAAAAACACCCTTTTAACCGGTTTTTGGGGAAAGACCTTTAACCGATTTATGTGGGGAAAAACACCTTTTTAACCGGTTTTGGGGAAAAAAACCCATTTAACCAGTTTTTGGGGGAAAAGACACCCATTTAACCAGTTTTTGGGGAAAAAGACGCCTTTAAACCAGTTTTTTGGGATATTAAACTCCCTTTGAACCGGTTTTTGGGACCAAAAACACCCTTTTAACCGGTTTCTGGGGCAAAAACAAAAACACCCTCTTAACCGGTTTTTGGGGAAAGACCTTTAACCGATTTATGTGGGGAAAAACACCTTTTTAACCGGTTTTTGGGAAAAAAAAAAAAAAAACCCATTTACCAGTTTTTGGGGAAAAAGACGCCTTTAAACACCCTTGGAACCGGTTTTTGGGCCCAAAAACACCCTTTTAACCGGTTTCTGGGGCAAAAATAAAAAAAAAAACACTCTTTTAACCGGTTTCTGGGGCAAAAAAAAAAAAAAACCTTTTAACCGGTTTTTGGGGCAAAAAAAAAAAAAAAAAAAAAAAAAAAAACTTTTTAACCGGTTTTTGGGGCGAAAAACAACCTTTTGACCGATTTTTTGGCCAAAAGACACCTTTTTAACCGGTTTTGTGGTTTTTTGGCGAAAAGACCACAATTCAACTCTTTTAACTAGTTTTTACCTTGTTTGTCTTCTTCATGCTGTTTTTCAATTTTCGCGATGGCAGCCTGTAGCGGATCATTGCTCATTTCGTTAAGCATAAGTTCCTCGCGAGCAAAATTATAGTCGATGGTCTGCGCAGGAGTTTGCGGTTCAGAACACGACGAAAGCAACGAAGATTTCGGACAGTTGACACGAAAGAAATGATGGTTTCCCCACAAAATACGGTCACCAATGATCTGGTTTTTGAGGCACAAAACGCCCTTTTAACCGGTTTTTGGGGCGAAAAAAAAAAACCTTTTACCCGATTTTTTGGCCAAAAGACACCCCTTTGAACCGGTGGAAAGACCTTTAACCTATTTTGGGGGGAAAAGACACCTTTTAAACCGGTTTTTGAGGGCAAAACACCCTTTTTTACCGGTTTTTGGGGCCAAAATAACATTTTAACCGATTTTTTGTGCAAAAGACACCTTTTTAACCGGTTTATGGGGCAAAAAAAAAAAAAATCATTTTAACCGATTTTTTGTGCAAAAGACACCCTTTTAACCGATTTTTTTTGGCCAAAGGTCACACTTTCAACCGGTGGAAAGACCTTTAACCGATTTTTGGGGGGAAAAGACACCTTTTTAACCGGTTTTTGGGGCGAAAAGACACCCTTTTAACCGATTTTTTGTGCAAAAGACACCCTTTTAACCGGTGGAAAGACCTTTAACCTATTTTTGGGGGGAAAAGACACCTTTTAAACCGGTTTTTGAGGGCAAAAACACCCTTTTATTACCGGTTTTTGGGGCCAAATAACATTTTAACCGATTTTTTGTGCAAAAGACACCCTTTTAACCGGTTTTTGGGGCAAAAAAAAAATCTTTTTAACCGATTTTGTGTGCAAAAGACACCCTTAAACCGGTGCCAAGACCTTTAACCGATTTTTTGGGGGAAAAGACACCATTTCAACGGTTTTTGGGGGCAAAAAAAAACCCTTTTAACCGATTTTTTGGCCAAAAGACACTCTTTTAACCGGTGGAAAGACCTTTAACCTATTTTTTGGGGGAAAAGACACCTTTTAACCGATTTTTTGGGCAAAAGACACCCTTTGAATCGGTGGAAAGACCTTTATCCGATTTTTTGGGGGAAAAGACACCTTTTTAACCGGTTTTAGGGGCCAAAAAACCTTTTAACCGATTTTTTGGCCAAAAGACACTCTTTTAACCGGTGGAAAGACCTTTAACCTATTTTTGGGGGGAAAAGACACCTTTTAAACCGGTTTTTGACGGCAAAAACAACCTTTTTAACCGGTTTTTGGGGCGAAAAAAAAGCCTTTTAACCGATTTTTTGCCCAAAAGAAACCCTTTGAACCGGTGGAAAGACCTTTAACCGATTTTGGGGGGGAAAAGAAACCTTTTTAACCGGTTTTAGACGGCAAAAAAAAAACCTTTTTAACCGGTTTTTGGGGCGAAAAAAAGCCTTTTAACCGATTTTTTGCCCAAAAGAAACCCTTTGAACCGGTGGAAAGACCTTTAACCGATTTTTGGGGGGAAAAGACACCTTTATAACCGGTTTTATGGTTAAAACCGGACTTAACTAGTTTAACCTACCTTGTTTGTCTTCTTCATGCTGTTTTTCAATTTTCGCGATGGCAGCCTGTAGCGGATCGTTGCTCATTTCGTTGAGCATAAGTTCCTCGCGAGCAAAATTATAGTCGATCGTCTGCGCTGGAGTTTGCGGTTCGGAACAGGACGAAAGCAACGAAGATTTCGGACAGTTCACACGAAAGAAATGATGGTTTCCCCACAAAATACGGTCGCCGTTGTGCAACTGGGTTTTTTCGACGACTGGAGCGCCGTTGACGAAGCTTCTGGCTGAGGCCAACGGTGTCATATAAAGTCGCTGGTCGTCTTCTATGGTTATGATGCAATGTTCTGCCTGAATGCCAAGACCAGAAAGCTGAATGTCCTGATTGGTCGACGCCCCACGAGCGCCTACGAGCGTCTTTCTTTCAAATAATAAACTAACAATTCATTTAAAGATGGATCCGCATTTAAATTCACTAAATAAAATTTGTTTTTTTCAACTTTTATCCCAGACGCTTGGACGCTTATTCCCATATTCTCCAGCGCTTCTTGCCTCTCTTGCTGCACTTGCTCTGCGAAAAAAAAATAATTTGAATTTTTTTTTTTTTTTTTTTTTTAATGAGACCATTGAACGGTTTTTGGGTCCCAAAACACCCTTAGAACGGAAAAAGACACCCATTTAACCAGTTCTTGGAGGGGGGGGGGACACCCTTTTAACCGGTTTTTGGGGAATTAGACACCCTTTTCACCGGTTTTCTGAGGAAAACGACACCATTGAACGGTTTTTGGGTCGAAAAACACCCTCAGAACCGGTTTTTGTGGAAAAAGACACCCATTTAACTGGTTTTGGGAAAAAGACGCCATTTTCACCGGTTTTTGGGGAATTCGACACCCTTTGAACCGGTTTTTGGGGAAAAAGACGAACTTTTTACAGGTTTTTGGGGAATTCGACACCCTTTGAACCGGTTTTTTGGGGGGAAATACGCCCTTTTTAACCGGTTTTTGGGGAAAAAGACGCCTTTTCACAGGTTTTTGGGGAATTCGACACCCTTTGAACCGGTTTTTGGGGGAAAATACGCCCTTATAACCGGTTTTTGGGGTAAAAAAAATTAAAAAAAAACCTTTCAACCAGTTTTTGGCCAAAAGACGCCCTTTTAATTGGTTGTTAAGTCAAAAGACGCCCTTTTAACCGGTTTTTGGTGAATCAGACACTCTTTGAACCGGTTTTTTGAGGAAAACTGCACCATTGAACGGTTTTTAGCTCCAAAAACACCTTTTAACCGGTTTTTGTTTCCAAAGAGACCTTTTGAACCAGTTTTTGTGGAAAAAGACACCCACTTAACCAGTTTTTGGGGGAAAAGACACACTTTTAACCGGTTTGGGGGGTAAGATACCCTTTTAACCGGTTTTTGGGGTGAAAGACACCCTTTTCACCGGTTTTTGGGGGAAAAGACGCCCTTTTTAACCGGTTTTTGGGGAAAAGTACGCCTTTTAACCGGTTTTTTTTTTTGGGGGGGGGGACACCCTTTTTAATCGGTTTTTGGGGGAAAAAAGACGCCCTTTTCACCGGTTTATGGGGGGAAAAGACGCCTTTTAACCAGTTTTTGGGGAATTAGACACTCTTTAACCCGATTTTTGGGGGAAAAAGACTCCCTTTTAACCGGTTTTTTGGGTATTAGACACCCTTTGAACCGGTTTTTTTGGGGGGGGGACCTTTAACCAATTGTTAGCCAAAAGACGCCCTTTGAACCGGTCATTTAGGCAAAAGACGCCCTTTTAACCGGTCGTTTAGCCAAAAGACGCCCTTTTCACCGGTTTATGGGGGGAAAAGACGCCTTTTAACCAGTTTTTGGGGAATTAGACACTCTTTAACCCGATTTTTGGGGGAAAAAGACTCCCTTTTAACCGGTTTTTTGGGTATTAGACACCCTTTGAACCGGTTTTTTTTGGGGGGGGGGACCTTTAACCAATTTGTTAGCCAAAAGACGCCCTTTGAACCGGTCATTTAGGCAAAAGACGCCCTTTTAACCGGTCGTTTAGCCAAAAGACGCCCTTTCACGGTTATGGGGGGAAAAGACGCCTTTTAACCAGTTTTTGGGGAATTAGACACTCTTTAACCCGATTTTTGGGGGAAAAAGACTCCCTTTTAACCGGTTTTTGGGTATTAGACACCCTTTGAACCGGTTTTTTTGGGGGGGGGGACCTTTAACCAATTTGTTAGCCAAAAGACGCCCTTTGAACCGGTCATTTAGGCAAAAGACGCCCTTTTAACCGGTCGTTTAGCCAAAAGACGCCCTTTTCACCGGTTTATGGGGGGAAAAGACGCCTTTTAACCAGTTTTTGGGGAATTAGACACTCTTTAACCCGATTTTTGGGGGAAAAAGACTCCCTTTTAACCGGTTTTTTGGGTATTAGACACCCTTTGAACCGGTTTTTTTTGGGGGGGGGGACCTTTAACCAATTTGTTAGCCAAAAGACGCCCTTTGAACCGGTCATTTAGGCAAAAGACGCCCTTTTAACCGGTCGTTTAGCCAAAAGACGCCCTTTTCACCGGTTTATGGGGGGAAAAGACGCCTTTTAACCAGTTTTTGGGGAATTAGACACTCTTTAACCCGATTTTTGGGGGAAAAAGACTCCCTTTTAACCGGTTTTTTGGGTATTAGACACCCTTTGAACCGGTTTTTTTTGGGGGGGGGGACCTTTAACCAATTTGTTAGCCAAAAAGACGCCCTTTGAACCGGTCATTTAGGCAAAAGACGCCCTTTTAACCGGTCGTTTAGCCAAAAGACGCCCTTTTCACGGTTTATGGGGGGAAAAGACGCCTTTTAACCAGTTTTTGGGGAATTAGACACTCTTTAACCCGATTTTTGGGGGAAAAAGACTCCCTTTTAACCGGTTTTTTTGGGTATTAGACACCCTTTGAACCGGTTTTTTTGGGGGGGGGGACCTTTAACCAATTTGTTAGCCAAAAGACGCCCTTTGAACCGGTCATTTAGGCAAAAGACGCCCTTTTAACCGGTCGTTTAGCCAAAAGACGCCCTTTTCACCGGTTTATGGGGGGAAAAAGACGCCTTTTAACCAGTTTTTGGGGAATTAGACACTCTTTAACCCGATTTTTGGGGGAAAAAGACTCCCTTTTAACCGGTTTTTGGGTATTAGACACCCTTTGAACCGGTTTTTTTGGGGGGGGGGGGGACCTTTAACCAATTTGTTAGCCAAAAGACGCCCTTTGAACCGGTCATTTAGGCAAAAGACGCCCTTTTAACCGGTCGTTTAGCCAAAAGACGCCCTTCGACCGGTATTTTTTTTTTTTTTTTTTTTTTTTTTTTTTTTTTTTTTTTTTTTTTTTTTTTTTGAGGCCGCAAACCACAACTAATATCAAAACTTCAATTTGAAAAAAGAAAAAATTTTTTACAAATATAAAATTTTTTAAATTTTTTTTTTTAGTTTTTTTTTTGGGGGGGGGGGGGGGGGAGGAAAACGCTCTTTTAACCGGTTTTTGGGGAAAAATACGCCCTTTTAACAGGTTTTTGTGGAAAAAGACACCCATTTAACCAGTTTTGGGGGGGGAAAAAGACACCCTTTTAACCGGTTTTTGGAGAATTCCACACCCTTTTAACCGGTTTTTTGGCCAAAATACGCCTTTTAACAGGTTTTGTGGAAAAAGACACCCATTTAACCAGTTTTGGGGGAAAAAAAGACACCCTTTTAACCGGTTTTTGGGAAATTCCACACCCTTTTAACCGGTTTTTTGGCCAAAAGACACCATTGGCCCGGTTTTTGTGGAAAAAGACACCCATTTAACCAGTTTTGGGGGGGAAAAAGACACCCTTTTAACCGGTTTTTGGAGAATTCCACACCCTTTTAACCGGTTTTTTGGCCAAAAGACACCATTGGCCCGGTTTTTGTGGAAAAAGACACCCATTTAACCAGTTTTGGGGGGGGAAAAAGACACCCTTTTAACCGGTTTTTGGAGAATTCCACACCTTTTAACCGGTTTTTTTGGCCAAAAGACACCAATGGCCCGGTTTTTGAGGCATAAAACGCTCTTTTAACCGGTTTTTGGGGAAAAAGACGCCCTTTGAACCGGTTTTTGGGGAAAAAAGACGCCTTTTAACCAGTTTTTTTGGAAATTAAACGCCCTTTGAACCGGTTTTTGGGCCCAAAAACAACCTTTTAACCGGTTTAAAAAACAAAAAAAAATTTTAAAAATTAAAAAAAAAATTTTTTTAAACATTTAAAAAAAAAATTTTTTTAAACATTTAAAAAAAAAATTTTTTTTACCTGTTTTATCAATTTTTCTTCCCATGTTGTCGACATTTCTCTCATAAGTTTTTCACTTTCGGATAGTTTTTCATGTATGTCGAGAGGCTGTAGGTAAAAAATGTAGAAAAAGAAAAAAAAAAATTTTTTTTTAAATACTTACAAATATTGGAGACCCTGAAACAAAAAAAATTAAGGAAGTTAATACTGGTTTGAAGAGCTTCTAACGAAAACTTCCTTAAAGAGAAGTATCTATATAGGAGGGGGAAGTATAACGGAGGGGGAAGTATAATGGAGGGGGAAGTATAAAGGAAGGGGAGTTAGTAGGGAGGGAAAGTATAAAGGACAATTTTCCAAGTTTGTTTTTGCAAAAAATTTTCCGGGTTTTTTTTTTTTTTTTTTTTTTTGAAAAATTTTTTAAGTTCTTTTTTTCAAAAATTTTCTAAGTTTTAACTTTTTTTTTCGAAAAATTTTCTAAGTTTTTTTGTCCAAAAAAAAAAATTTTTTTTTTCAAAAAATTTTCAAAGTTTTTTTCGAAAAATTTTCCGGGTTTTCCTTTTTTTTTTTTTTCCTTTTTGTCGAAAAATTTTCTATGTTTTTTTTTTTTGTCCAAAAAAAATTTAACAGTTTTTTGGACAAAAAGATGACATTTTAACTGTTTTTTTTGGGGTTAAAAAGTACAAATTTTAACCAGTTTTTGAACAAAGATCACATTTTAAGAAGTTTTTGGTCATATATGAAGTAACCAAGGTTTAGGACAAAATGCTACGTTTTAGAGGGTCTATCTGACCGGGGAAAAACCGTTTTAGAGTCTATCTGTCCGGGGAAAAATCCCCTTGTAGGGGTTTATCGGACCGGGGGAAAAAGCCACTTTTAGAGGGTCTATCTGACCGGGGAAAAAACCGTTTTAGAGGGTCTATCTGTCGGGTGGAAAAATCCCTTTTAGGGGGTTTATCGGACCGGGGGAAAAAAGCCACTTTTAGAGGGTCTATCTGACCGGGGAAAAACCGTTTTAGAGGGTCTATCTGTCGGGTGGAAAATCCCCTTTAGGGGGTTTATCTGACCGGGGGAAAAAAGCCACTTTTAGGGGGTCTATCTGACCGGGGAAAAAAAATCCTCTTTTAGGGGGTCAATCAGACCGGGGAAAAAAAACCGTTTTAGAGGGTCTATCTGTCGGGGAAAAATCCCCTTTTAGGGGGTTTATCTGACCGGGGGAAAAAATCCTCTTTTAGGGGGTCATCAGACCGGGGAAAAAAACCGGTTTTAGAGGGTCTATCTGTCCGGGGAAAAAATCCCCTTTTAGGGGTTTATCTGACCGGGGGAAAAAGCCACTTTTAGAGGGTCTATCTGACCGGGGAAAAACCGTTTTTAGAGGGTCTATCTGTCCGGGGAAAAATCCCTTGTAGGGGGTTTATCGGACCGGGGGAAAAAAGCCACTTTTAGAGGGTCTATCTGACCGGGGAAAAACCGTTTTTAGAGGGTCTATCTGTCGGGTGGAAAAATCCCCTTTTAGGGGGTTTATCGACCGGGGGAAAAAGCCACTTTTAGAGGGTCTATCTGACCGGGGAAAAACCGTTTTAGAGGGTCTATCTGTCGGGTGGAAAAATCCCCTTTTAGGGGTTTATCTGACCGGGGGAAAAAGCCACTTTTAGGGGTCTATCTGACCGGGGAAAAAATCCTCTTTTAGGGGGTCATCAGACCGGGGAAAAAAAACCGTTTTTAGAGGGTCTATCTGTCGGGTGGAAAAATCCCTTTTAGGGGGTTTATCTGACCGGGGGAAAAAAATCCTCTTTTAGGGGGTCAATCAGACCGGGGAAAAAAAACCGGTTTTAGAGGGTCTATCTGTCCGGGGAAAAAATCCCCTTTTAGGGGTTTATCTGACCGGGGGAAAAAGCCACTTTTAGAGGGTCTATCTGACCGGGGAAAAAACCGTTTTTAGAGGGTCTATCTGTCCGGGGAAAAATCCCCTTGTAGGGGGTTTATCGGACCGGGGGAAAAAAGCCACTTTTAGAGGGTCTATCTGACGGGGAAAAACCGTTTTTAGAGGGTCTATCTGTCGGTGGAAAAATCCCCTTTTAGGGGGTTTATCGGACCGGGGGAAAAAAGCCACTTTTAGAGGGTCTATCTGACCGGGGAAAAAAACCGTTTTTAGAGGGTCTATCTGTCGGGTGGAAAAATCCCTTTTAGGGGGTTTATCTGACCGGGGGAAAAAGCCACTTTTAGGGGGTCTATCTGACCGGGGAAAAAAATCCTCTTTTAGGGGGTCATCACCGGGGGAAAAAAAAACCGTTTTTAGAGGGTCTATCTCGTCGGGTGGAAAAATCCCTTTTAGGGGGTTTATCTGACCGGGGAAAAAATCCTCTTTTAGGGGGTCAATCAGCCGGGGATCTAAAAACGGTTTTTTCCCGGTCAGATAGGCCCCTAAAACCGGTTTTTTTCCCCCAGTCAGATAGACCCCTAAAAGCGGATTTTTACCCCAGTCAGATAGACCCCCTAAAAAACTGCTTTTTAGGTCAGATAGACCGCCCCTAAAAACCGCTTTTTTCCGGTCTGATGGACCCCCTAAAAAACTGCTTTTTTGGTCAGATAGACCGCCCCTAAAAACATTTCCGGTATGATGGACGCCCTAAAATCGTTTTTTGTCAGATAGGCCCCTAAAACCGGTTTTTTCCCCGTCAGATAAACCCCTAAAGGGGATTTTTTTCCCGGCAGATAGACCCTCTAAAAAACTGCTTTTTAGGTCAGATAGACCGCCCCTAAAAACCGCTTTTTCCGGTCTGATGGACCCCCTAAAAACTGCTTTTTAGGTCAGATAGACCGCCCCCTAAAACCGCTTTTTCCGGTCTGATGGACGCCCTAAAATCCTTTTTGTCAGATAGGCCCCTAAAACCGGTTTTTTCCCCGTCAGATAAACCCCTAAAAGGGATTTTTTTCCGGACAGATAGACCCCTAAAAAACTGCTTTTTAGGTCAGATAGACCGCCCCTAAAAACCGCTTTTTCCGGTCTGATGGACCCCTAAAAACTGCTTTTAGGTCAGATAGACCGCCCCTAAAAACCGCTTTTTCCGGTCTGATGGACCCCCTAAAAAACTGCTTTTTAGGTCAGATAGACCGCCCCTAAAAAACCGCTTTTTTCCGGTCTGATGGACGCCCTAAAATCCTGTTTTTTTGTCAGATAGGCCCCTAAAACCGTTTTTTTCCCGGTCAGATAAACCCCCTAAAGGGGATTTTTTTCCCGGACAGATAGACCCTCTAAAAACTGCTTTTAGGTCAGATAGACCGCCCCTAAAAACCGCTTTTTCCGGTCTGATGGACCCCTAAAAACTGCTTTTAGGTCAGATAGACCGCCCCTAAAAACCGCTTTTTTTTCCGGTCTGATGGACCCCCTAAAAAACTGCTTTTTAGGTCAGATAGACCGCCCCTAAAACCGCTTTTTCCGGTCTGATGGACGCCCTAAAATCCTGTTTTTTGTCAGATAGGCCCCTAAAACCGGTTTTTCCCCCGGTCAGATAAACCCCTAAAAGGGGATTTTTTTCCCGGACAGTAGACCCTCTAAAAAACTGCTTTTTAGGTCAGATAGACCGCCCTAAAAACCGCTTTTTCCGGTCTGATGGACCCCCTAAAAAATGCTTTTTAGGTCAGATAGACCGCCCCTAAAAACCGCTTTTTCCGGTCGATGGACGCCCTAAAATCCTGTTTTTGTCAGATAGGCCCCTAAAACGGTTTTTTCCCCGGTCAGATAAACCCCTAAAAGGGGATTTTTTTTCCCGGACAGATAGACCCCTAAAAAACTGCTTTTTAGGTCAGATAGACCGCCCCTAAAAACGCTTTTTACCGGTCTGATGGACCCCCTAAAAAACGCTTTTTAGGTCAGATAGACCGCCCTAAAAACCGCTTTTTCCGGTCTGGTTTATCTGACCGGGGGAAAAAGCCCCTTTTAGGGGTCTATCTGACCGGGGAAAAAAGCCGTTTTAGGGTCTATCTGACCGGGAAAAATCCTTTAGGGGTATCGACCGGGAAAAAATTAGAGGGTTCTATCTGTCGGTGGAAAAATCCCCTTTTAGGGGGTTTATCGACCGGGGGAAAAAATCTTTTAGGGGGTCTCAGACCGGGGAAAAAACCGGAGGGTCTATCTGTCCGGGAAAAAATCCCCTTTTAGGGTTTATCTGACCGGGGGAAAAAGCCACTTTTAGGGTCTATCTGACCGGGGAAAACCGTTTTTAGAGGGTCTATCTGTCCGGGGAAAAATCCCCTTTTAGGGGGTTTATCGACCGGGGGAAAAAGCCACTTTTAGAGGTCTATCTGACCGGGGAAAAACCGTTTTTAGAGGGTCTATCTGTCGGGGGAAAAATCCCTTTTAGGGGGTTTATCTGACCGGGGGAAAAAGCCACTTTTAGAGGGTCTATCTGACCGGAAAAAACCGTTTTAGAGGGTCTATCTGTCGGGGGAAAAATCCCCTTTTAGGGGGTTTATCGACCGGGGGAAAAAGCCACTTTTAGAGGGTCTATCTGACCGGGGAAAACCGTTTTTAGAGGGTCTATCTGTCGGGTGGAAAAACCCCTTTTAGGGGGTTTATCTGACCGGGGAAAAATCCTCTTTTAGGGGGTCAATCTGACCGGGGAAAAAACCGTTTTAGAGGGTCTATCTGTCCGGGGAAAAAATCCCCTTTTAGGGGGTTTATCTGACCGGGGGAAAACCACTTTTAGGGGTCTATCTGAGGGAAAACTTTTGGGGGTATCTGGGGGGAAAAATGTTTAGGGTCTATCTGACCGGGGAAAAAATTCTGACCGGGGGTTTTAGGGGGTCTATCTGACCGGGAAAAACCGTTTTAGGGGGTCTATCCCGGGGAAAAATCCCCTTGTAGGGGGTTTATCGGACCGGGAAAAAAGCCACTTTTAGAGGCTATCTGACCGGGGAAAAACCGTTTTTAGAGGTCTATCTGTCGGGTGGAAAAATCCCCTTTTAGGGGGTTTATCTGACCGGGGGAAAAATCCTCTTTTAGGGGGTCAATCAGACCGGGGAAAAAACCGGTTTTAGAGGGTCTATCTGTCCGGGGAAAAATCCCCTTTTAGGGGGTTTATCTGACCGGGGGAAAAAGCCACTTTTAGGGGGTCTATCTGACTGGGGGAAAACCGCTTTTGGGGGTAAATGACTAGGGGAAAAAACTGATTTAGCCGGGTCTATCTGACCGGGGAAAAAACCGGCCTTAAGGAGCGTCTATCTGACCGGGGGGGGGACTGTTGTTTAGGGGGTCTATCTGACCGGGAATAGAAACCGGTGTTTAGGGGGTCTATCAGACCGGGGAAAAATCCATTTTAGAGGATCTATCTGACCGGGGAAAAAACCGGTCGTTAGGTAGCGTCTATCTGACCGGGGGGGGGGGGGGGGAACTGTTTAGGGGTCTATCAGACCGGGAAAAAATCCGTTTTAGAAGGTCTATCTGACGGGGGGGGGGGCGTTTAGGGGGCCAAAAACAGGTTAGACCCCCTAAAAGTGCTTTTTCCCCCGGTCAGATAAACCCCCTAAAAGGGGATTTTTTCCCCGGAATGGTAGACCCTCTAAAACGGTTTTTTCCGGTCAGATAGACCCCCTAAACACCGGTTTTTCCCCGTCAGATAGACCCCCTAAAAGTGGTTTTTTCCCCCGGTCAGATAAACCCCCTAAAAGGGGATTTTTTCCCGGACAAATAGACCCTCTAAAACCGTTTTTTCCCGGTCAGATAGGCCCCCTAAAAGTGGATTTTTTCCCCGGTCAGATAAACCCCCTAAAAGGGGATTTTTTTCCCCGGAATGTAGACCCTCTAAAAACGGTTTTTCCGGTCAGATAGACCCCTAAACGGTTTTTCCCCGGTCAGATAGACCCCCTAAAAGTGGCTTTTTCCCCGGTCAGATAAACCCCCTAAAAGGGGATTTTTTCCCCGGAATTAGACCCTCTAAAAACGGTTTTCCGGTCAGATAGACCCCCTAAACACCGGTTTTTCCCCGGTCAGATAGACCCCCTAAAAGTGGCTTTTTCCCCCGGTCAGATAAACCCCCTAAAAGGGGATTTTTTCCCCGGATTAGACCCTCTAAAAACGGTTTTTTCCGGTCAGATAGACCCCCTAAACACGGTTTTTCCCCGGTCAGATAGACCCCCTAAAAGTGGCTTTTTCCCCCGGTCAGATAACCCCCTAAAAGGGGATTTTTTCCCCGGAATAGACCCTCTAAAAACGGTTTCCCGGTCAGATAGACCCCTAAATTTTTCCCCGGTCAGATAGACCCCCTAAAAGTGGTTTTTTCCCCGGTCAGATAAACCCCTAAAAGGGGATTTTTTCCCGGACAGATAGACCCTCTAAAACGTTTTTCCCGGTCAGATAGCCCCCTAAAAGTGGATTTTTCCCCGGTCAGATAAACCCCTAAAAGGGATTTTTTCCCCGGAATAGACCCTCTAAAACGGTTTTTTCCGGTCAGATAGACCCCTAAAACCGGTTTTTCCCCGGTCAGATAGACCCCCTAAAAGTGGCTTTTTTCCCCCGGTCAGATAAACCCCCTAAAAGGGGATTTTTTCCCGGACAGATAGACCCTCTAAAACGGTTTTTTCCCGGTCAGATAGGCCCCCTAAAAGTGGATTTTTTCCCCGGTCAGATAAACCCCCTAAAAGGGGATTTTTTTCCCCGGAGTAGACCCTCTAAAACGGTTTTTTCCGGTCAGATAGACCCCCTAAACACGGTTTTTCCCCGGTCAGATAGACCCCCTAAAAGTGGCTTTTTTCCCCCGGTCAGATAAACCCCCTAAAAGGGGATTTTTTCCCCGGAATAGACCCTCTAAAACGGTTTTTTCCGGTCAGATAGACCCCCTAAACACCGGTTTTTTCCCGGTCAGATAGACCCCCTAAAAGTGGCTTTTTTCCCCCGGTCAGATAACCCCCTAAAAGGGGATTTTTTTCCCCGGAATGGTAGACCCTCTAAAAACGGTTTTTTCCGGTCAGATAGACCCCCTAAACGGTTTTTCCCCGGTCAGATAGACCCCTAAAAGTGGCTTTTTTCCCCCGGTCAGATAAACCCCCTAAAAGGGGATTTTTTCCCGGACAGTAGACCCTCTAAAACGGTTTTTCCCGGTCAGATAGACCCCCTAAAAGTGGATTTTTTCCCCGGTCAGATAAACCCCCTAAAAGGGGATTTTTCCCCGGTAGACCCTAAAAACGGTTTTTTCCGGTCAGATAGACCCCTAAAACGGTTTTTCCCCGGTCAGATAGACCCCCTAAAAGTGGCTTTTTTCCCCCGGTCAGATAAACCCCCTAAAAGGGATTTTTTCCCCGGACCCTCTAAAAACGGTTTTTTCCGGTCAGATAGACCCCCTAAAGGTTTTTCCCCGGTCAGATAGACCCCCTAAAAGTGGTTTTTTCCCCCGGTCAGATAAACCCCCTAAAAGGGGATTTTTTCCCCGGAATGGTAGACCCTCTAAAAACGGTTTTTCCCGGTCAGATAGACCCCTAAAACCGGTTTTTCCCCGGTCAGATAGACCCCCTAAAAGTGGCTTTTTTCCCCCGGTCAGATAAACCCCCTAAAAGGGGATTTTTTCCCGGACAGATAGACCCTCTAAAACGTTTTTTCCCGGTCAGATAGCCCCCTAAAAGTGTTTTTTCCCCCGGTCAGATAAACCCCCTAAAAGGGGATTTTTTCCCCGGAATAGACCCTCTAAAAACGGTTTTTTCCGGTCAGATAGACCCCCTAAAAGGTTTTTCCCCGGTCAGATAGACCCCTAAAAGTGGCTTTTTTCCCCCGGTCAGATAACCCCCTAAAAGGGGATTTTTTCCCGGACATAGACCCTCTAAAACGTTTTTTCCCGGTCAGATAGGCCCCCTAAAAGTGGATTTTTCCCCCGGTCAGATAAACCCCCTAAAAGGGGATTTTTTCCCCGGAATAGACCCTCTAAAACGGTTTTTTCCGGTCAGATAGACCCCCTAAAACCGGTTTTTCCCCGGTCAGATAGACCCCTAAAAGGGCTTTTTCCCCGGTCAGATAACCCCCTAAAAGTGGATTTTTTCCCCGGTCAGATAAACCCCTAAAAGGGGATTTTTTTCCCGGATGGTAGACCCTCTAAAAACGGTTTTTCCGGTCAGATAGACCCCCTAAACACCGGTTTTTTCCCCGGTCAGATAGACCCCTAAAAGTGGCTTTTTCCCCCGGTCAGATAAACCCCCTAAAAGGGATTTTTTCCTCGGACAATAGACCCTCTAAAACCGTTTTTCCCGGTCAGATAGGCCCCCTAAAAGTGGTTTTTTCCCCCGGTCAGATAAACCCCCTAAAAGGGGATTTTTTTCCCCGGAATGGTAGACCCTCTAAAAACGGTTTTTTCCGGTCAGATAGACCCCTAAACACCGGTTTTTCCCCGGTCAGATAGACCCCCTAAAAGTGGCTTTTTTCCCCCGGTCAGATAAACCCCCTAAAAGGGGATTTTTTCCCCGGATGGTAGACCCTCTAAAAAACGGTTTTTCCGGTCAGATAGACCCCCTAAAACCGGTTTTTCCCCGGTCAGATAGACCCCCTAAAAGTGGCTTTTTTCCCCGGTCAGATAAACCCCCTAAAAGGGGATTTTTTCCCGGACAGATAGACCCTCTAAAGACCGTTTTTTCCCGGTCAGATAGCCCCCTAAAAGTGGCTTTTTTCCCCCGGTCAGATAAACCCCCTAAAAGGGGATTTTTTCCCCGGAAGGTAGACCCTCTAAAACGGTTTTTTCCCGGTCAGATAGACCCCCTAAAACCGGTTTTTCCCCGGTCAGATAGACCCCCTAAAAGTGGCTTTTTTCCCCCGGTCAGATAAACCCCCTAAAAGGGATTTTTCCCGGACAGATAGACCCTCTAAAACGTTTTTTCCCGGTCAGATAGGCCCCCTAAAAGTGGATTTTTCCCCCGGTCAGATAACCCCCTAAAAGGGATTTTTTCCCCGGACAGATAGACCCTCTAAAAACGGTTTTTTCCGGTCAGATAGACCCCCTAAATTTTTCCCCGGTCAGATAGACCCCCTAAAAGTGGCTTTTTTCCCCGGTCAGATAAACCCCCTAAAAGGGGATTTTTTCCTCGGACAGATAGACCCTCTAAAAACGGTTTTTTCCCCGGTCAGATAGACCCCTAAATCAGTTTTTTTTCCCCTAGTCAGATCCCCCTAAAAGTTTTTTTCCCCCGGTCAGATAACCCCCTAAAAGGGGATTTTTTCCCCGGTCAGATAACCCCTAAAAGGGGATTTTTCCCCCGGTCAGATAACCCCTAAAAGGGGATTTTTCCCCGGTCAGATAACCCCTAAAAGGGGATTTTTCCCCGGTCAGATAACCCCCTAAAAGTGGATTTTTTCCCCCGGTCAGATAAACCCCCTAAAAGGGATTTTTCCCCGGTCAGATAGACCCTCTAAAAACGGTTTTTTCCCCGGTCAGATAGACCCCTAAATCAGTTTTTTCCCCCTAGTCAGATCGACCCCCAAAAGCGGTTTTCCCCAGTCATAGACCCCCTAAAAGTGGATTTTTCCCCGGTCAGATAGACCCCTAAAAGTGGCTTTTTCCCCCGGTCAGATAAACCCCTAAAAGGGGATTTTTCCCGGACAGATAGACCCTCTAAAACCGTTTTTTCCCGGTCAGATAGGCCCCCTAAAAGTGGATTTTTTCCCCCGGTCAGATAAACCCCCTAAAAGGGGATTTTTTCCCCGGAATGACCCTCTAAAAACGGTTTTTCCCGGTCAGATAGACCCCCTAAACACCGGTTTTTCCCCGGTCAGATAGACCCCCTAAAAGTGGCTTTTTTCCCCGGTCAGATAAACCCCCTAAAAGGGGATTTTTTCCTCGGACAGATAGACCCTCTAAAACGGTTTTTCCCCGGTCAGATAGACCCTAAAAGTTTTTTCCCCGGTCAGATAGACCCCTAAAAGTTTTTTTTCCCGTCAGACCCCTAAAAGTTTTTTTCCCCCGGTCAGATAAACCCCCTAAAAGGGATTTTTCCCCCGGTCAGATAACGCCCTAAAAGGGTTTTTCCCCCGGTCAGATAACGCCCTAAAAGGGGATTTTTCCCCGGTCAGATAGCCCTAAAAGGGTTTTTCCCCGGTCAGATCAACCCCTAAAAGTGGATTTTTTTCCCCCGGTCAGATAAACCCCTAAAAGGGGATTTTTTCCCCGGTCAGATAGACCCTCTAAAAACGGTTTTTCCCCGGTCAGATAGACCCCTAAATCAGTTTTTCCCCGTCAGATCGACCCCCAAAAGCGGTTTTCCCCGTCAGATAGACCCCTAAAAGTGGATTTTTTCCCCGGTCAGATAGACCCCTAAAAGTGGCTTTTTTCCCCGGTCAGATAAACCCCCTAAAAGGGGATTTTTTCCTCGGACAGATAGACCCTCTAAAACCGTTTTTTCCCGGTCAGATAGGCCCCCTAAAAGTGGATTTTTTCCCCCGGTCAGATAAACCCCCTAAAAGGGGATTTTTTCCCCGGAATGGTAGACCCTCTAAAAACGGTTTTTCCCGGTCAGATAGACCCCTAAAACCGGTTTTTCCCCGGTCAGATAGACCCCTAAAAGTGGCTTTTTTCCCCCGGTCAGATAAACCCCCTAAAAGGGGATTTTTTCCCGGACAGATAGACCCTCTAAAAACGGTTTTTCCCCGGTCAGATAGACCTAAAACGGTTTTTTCCCCGGTCAGATAGACCCCTAAATCAGTTTTTTTTCCCCGTCAGATCGACCCCCTAAAAGGATTTTTTCCCCGGTCAGATAAACCCCTAAAAGGGATTTTTTCCCCGGACAGTAGACCCCTAAAAACGGTTTTTTCCCGGTCAGATAGACCTCTAAAAACGGTTTTTCCCCGGTCAGATAGACCCCTAAATCAGTTTTTTTCCCTAGTCAGATCGACCCCCTAAAAGTTTTTTTCCCCCGGTCAGATAAACCCCTAAAAGGGGATTTTTTTCCCGGACAGTAGACCCTCTAAAAACGGTTTTTTCCCGGTCAGATAGATCCCTAAAAACGGTTTTTTCCCCGGTCAGATAGACCCCTAAATTTTTTTCCCCCAGTCAGATAGACCCCCTAAAAAACTGCTTTTTGGTCAGATAGACCGCCCCTAAAAACCGCTTTTCCGGTCTGATGGACGCCCTAAAATCCTGTTTTTTGTCAGATAGGCCCCTAAAACCGGTTTTTTCCCCGGTCAGATAGACCCCTAAAAGCGGATTTTTTACCCCAGTCAGTTAGACCCCCTAAAAAACTGCTTTTTAGGTCAGATAGACCGCCCCTAAAAACCGCTTTTTCCGGTCTGATGGACCCCCTAAAAAACTGCTTTTTAGGTCAGATAGACCGCCCCTAAAAACCGCTTTTTCCGGTCTGATGGACCCCCTAAAAAACTGCTTTTTAGGTCAGATAGACCGCCCCTAAAAACCGCTTTTTCCGGTCTGATGGACCCCTAAAAAACTGCTTTTTGTCAGATAGGCCCCTAAAACCGGTTTTTTCCCGGTCAGATAAACCCCTAAAAGGGGATTTTTTCCCGGACAGATAGACCCTCTAAAAAACTGCTTTTTAGGTCAGATAGACCGCCCCTAAAAACCGCTTTTTCCGGTCTGATGGACCCCCTAAAAAACTGCTTTTTAGGTCAGATAGACCGCCCCTAAAAACCGCTTTTTCCGGTCTGATGGACGCCCTAAAATCCTGTTTTTTGTCAGATAGGCCCCTAAAACCGGTTTTTTTCCCCGGTCAGATAAACCCCTAAAAGGGGATTTTTTCCCGGACAGATAGACCCCTAAAAAACTGCTTTTTAGGTCAGATAGACCGCCCCTAAAAACCGCTTTTTCCGGTCTGATGGACCCCTAAAAAACTGCTTTTTAGGTCAGATAGACCGCCCCTAAAAACCGCTTTTTCCGGTCTGATGGACCCCTAAAAAACTGCTTTTTAGGTCAGATAGACCGCCCCTAAAAACCGCTTTTTCCGGTCTGATGGACCCCCTAAAAAACTGCTTTTTAGGTCAGATAGACCGCCCCTAAAAACCGCTTTTTCCGGTCTGATGGACGCCCTAAAATCCTGTTTTTTGTCAGATAGGCCCCTAAAACCGGTTTTTTTTCCCCGGTCAGATAAACCCCTAAAAGCGGATTTTTTCCCAGTCAGTAGACCCCCTAAAAAACTGCTTTTTAGGTCAGATAGACCGCCCCTAAAAACCGCTTTTTCCGGTCTGATGGACGCCCTAAAATCCTGTTTTTTGTCAGATAGGCCCCTAAAACCGGTTTTTTCCCCGGTCAGATAAACCCCTAAAAGGGATTTTTTCCCGGACAGATAGACCCCTAAAAAACTGCTTTTTAGGTCAGATAGACCGCCCCTAAAAACCGCTTTTTCCGGTCTGATGGACCCCCTAAAAAACTGCTTTTTAGGTCAGATAGACCGCCCCTAAAAACCGCTTTTTCCGGTCTGATGGACGCCCCTAAAAACCGCTTTTTCCGGTCTGATGGACCCCCTAAAAAACTGCTTTTTAGGTCAGATAGACCGCCCCTAAAAACCGCTTTTTCCGGTCTGATGGACCCCTAAAAAACTGCTTTTTAGGTCAGATAGACCGCCCCTAAAAACCGCTTTTTCCGGTCTGATGGACGCCCTAAAATCCTGTTTTTGTCAGATAGGCCCCTAAAACCGGTTTTTTCCCCGGTCAGATAGACCCCCCAGGATTTAGGATTTTTAAAAAGTTACTTACAGGTGTTGTGGTGGCTGTGGCGTGTTTTAGCATTTCTTTAAGGGCCTCGACTTCTTGCCTCAATTCTCTGATTATTCGAGCATTCGGATCTTCGTTAACTACGGCATGATTGACGATTCTTTTCGCCCGATCGGCGTATCTGAGGGTGCTCAACGTTTCTTCAAAGTTGTCCGCCGCTGGAGATACGGTGGCGACCATTACGGTTTTGCTGTTCCCGCCTAAGTTGTCCTTGAGAAGCCAAGTTAGAACGGAGTCTCTGTAAGGTACGAATTTATCTTTGTTTTTCGTATTTGACGATTGGTCGGCTAGTTTAGATATCACAAGGCCTAATGTCGTCAGGGACCTGAAAAAGGGATTTATTGATTATCACTGCCGTGGCAACCGTTTTACTAAAAAAAAAAAAAACCTTTTAACCGGTTTCTGGGGAATTTGACGCCATTTTTAAACGGTTTTTGGGAAAAAAGATGCCCTTTTAACCGGTTTTTGGGGAAAAAGACGCCCTTTTAACCGGTTTTTGGGGAAAAAGACGCCTTTTAAACGGTTTTTGGGGAATTAGACACACTTTGAACCTGTGTTTGGGTCCAAAAACACCCTTTTAACTTTTAAGGGGGGGGGGGGGGGACCTTTTACCCTTTGAACCTGTTTTTGGGGCCAAAAAAACCTTATAATCAATTTTCTAGTTAACGACACCCTTTTAACCGGTTTTTTGGCCAAAAGACACCATTGGGCCCGGTTTTTGAGGCATAAAACGCTCTTTTAACCGGTTTTTTGGGGAAAAAAAAAAACCTTATAACCGTTTTTTTGGCCAAAAGACACCCCCTTTGAACCGGTTATTGTGGAAAGACCTTAAACCGATTTTTGGGGGAATTAGACACACTTTTCACTAGTTTTTGGAGGGAAAAACGCTCTTCTAACCAGTTTTGGGGGAAAAAACACCCTTTTCACCGGTTTTTGGGGAAAGAGACGCCTTTTAACCAGTTTTTTTGGGGGAAAGACGCCTGTTTAACCGGTTTTTGGGGCAAAAACACCCTTTTAACCGGTATTTGGGGCAAAAAGACACCATTGGCCCGGTTTTTGAGGCATAAAACGCTCTTTTAACCGGTTTTTGCGGAAAGACCTTTAACCGATTTTTGGGGGGAAAAAAACACCTTTATAACCGGTTTTTGTGGAAAAAGACACCCATTTAACCAGTTTTGGGGGAAATAAAGACACCCTATTCACCGGTTTTTGGGGAAAAAGACGCCTTTTAACCAGTTTTTTGGGGGAAAAGACGCCTTTTCAACAACTTTTGGGGAATTTGACACACTTTTCGCCAGTTGGGGGGGGGGACGCTCTTTAACCGGTTTTTGGGGAAAAAGACGCCTTTTAACCAGTTTTTATGGAAAACCACACCCATTTAACCAGTTTTGGGGGGAAAAGACACCCTTTAAACCGGTTTCTGGGGCAAAAAAAAAACACCCTTTTAACTGGTTTTTTGGCCAAAAGACACCATTGGGCCCGGTTTTTGAGGCATAAAACGCTCTTTTAACCGGTTTTTGGGGCGAAAAAAAAACCTTTTAACCGATTTTTTGGCCAAAAGACGCCCCTTTGAACCGGTTATAGTGGAAAGGCCTTTACCGATTTCTGGGGGGAAAAGACACCTTTTTAACCGGTTTTTGTGGAAAAAGACACCCATTTAATCAGTTTTGGGGGAAAAAAAGACACCCTTTTAACCGGTTTTTTTGGCCAAAAGACACCAATGGCCCGGTTTTTGAGGCATAAAACGCTCTTTTAACCGGTTTTTAGGGCGAAAAAAAAAACCTTTTAACCGATTTTTTGGCCAAAAGACACCCCCTTTGAACCGGTTATTGTGGAAAGACCTTTAACCGATTTTTGGGGAATTAGACACACTTTTCACTAGTTTTGGGGGGAATTAGACACACTTTTCACTAGTTTTTGGGGGGAAAAACGCTCTTTTAACCAGTTTTTGGGGGAAAGACGCCTTTTAACCAGTTTTTTGGGGGAAAAGACGCCTTTTAATAAGTTTTTTGGGGAATTTGACACACTTTTCACCAGTTTGGGTGGGGGGGGGGAACGCTCTTTTAACCGGTTTTTGGGGAAAAAGACGCCTTTTAACCAGTTTTTATGGAAAAACACACCCATTTAACCAGTTTTGGGGGGGAAAAAAGACACCCTTTTAACCGGTTTATGGGGAAAAAAACACCCTTTTAACCGGTTTTTTGGCCAAAAGACACCATTGGCCCGGTTTTTGAGGCATAAAACGCTCTTTTAACCGGTTTTTGGGGCGAAAAAAGACGCCTTTTAACCAGTTTTTTGGGGAATTTGACACACTTTTCACCAGTTTTTTTTTTTTTTTTTTTTTTTTTTTTTTGGGGGGGGGGACCCTCTTTTAACCGGTTTTTTGTGGAAAGACACCCATTTAACCCGTTTGGGGGGGGGGGGGAAGACACCATTTTAACCGGTTTTTGGGAAAAAGACGCCTTTTAACCAGTTTTTTGGGGAATTTGACACACTTTTCACCAGTTTTTTGGGGGGGGGACGCTCTTTTACCGGTTTTTGGGGGAAAAAGACGGCCTTTTAACAGGTTTTGTGGAAAAAGACACCCATTTAACCAGTTGGGGGGGAAGACACCCTTATAACCGGTTTTTGGGGAAAAAGACGCCTTTTAACCAGTTTTTTGGGGAATTTGACACACTTTTCACCAGTTTTTTTTTTGGGGGGGGGGGGGGGGGAAACGCTCTTTTACCGGTTTTTGGGGGAAAAAGACGCCCTTTTAACAGGTTTTTGTGGAAAAAGACACCCATTTAACCAGTTGGGGGGGGGGGGAGAGACACCCTTATAACCGGTTTTTGGGGAAAAGACGCCTTTTAACCAGTTTTTTGGGGAATTTGACACACTTTTCACCAGTTTTTGGTAGGAAAAACGCACTTTTAACCGGTTTTTGTGGAAAAAGACGCCCTTTGAACCGGCTTTTGGGGAAAAAGACGCCTTTTAACCAGTTTTTTGGGGAATTTGACACACTCTTCACCAGTTTTTGGTAGGAAAAACGCTCTTTTAACCGGTTTTGAGGAAAAAGACGCCCTTTGAACCGGTTTTTGGGGAAAAGACGCCTCTTAACCAGTTTTACGGCGAAATAGACACACTTTTCACCAGTTTATGGTAGGAAAAACGCTCTTTTAACCGGTTTTTGAGGAAAAAGACGCCCTTTGAACCGGTTTTTGGGGGAAAAAGACGCCCTTTTAACAGGTTTTTGTGGAAAAAGACACACTTTCTCCAGTTTTTGGTAGGAAAAACGCTCTTTTAACCGGTTTTTGAGGAAAAAGACGCCCTTTGAAACGGTTTTTGGCGAAAAAGACGCCTTTTAACCAGTTTTACGGGGAAATTAAACGCCCTTTGAACCGGTTTTTGGGCCCAAAAACACCCTTTTAACCGGTTTCTGGGGCAAAAATTAAAAAAAACCGTGTTACTTGTTAATATTTGATCCTTCTTTGAGCCTGTCCCCGACGGCTCCAGTCTTAGCAGCTCTCTCACTTCCGGCGAGGTCGACCAACGACATCCGACTCACACGTTCGCCGCTCACGCCGGATCCGGTGTCGACGAGCGTCTGCGTGAGGACCACCGAAAAAACGGCGTGAGATCGTGAAGACTCCGAATTCATATTCGTCGCTGCGACTGTCCTCGATTTATTACCTTCCGCCATTAGGTTATCAATGTCCTACAAAAAAAAAAATTATTTAACCCTTTCCCGCATCAGATGCTGGATTCTCTGCGCTACTGGTTACCTCCGCCTTTTTTCCTCTAAAAAGACTAAAAAGACCACATTTTAACCGGTTTTCGACCAGATAGACCTAGTTTTAACCAGTTTTTTGGCCATAACACCAAATTTTAACTGTTTTTTGGCCATAAGACCAAATATTTACTGTTTTTTCGACCAAAGACCTCGTTTTCACCAGTTTTAAGGATATTAGACCACATTTTAACCGGTTTTCGACAACTTGACCACGTTTTAACCAGATTTTTGGGTTTTAAACCACATTTTACCCTGTTTTCAACCAAAAAGACCACATTTTAACCGGTTTTTGACCAAATAGACCTAGTTTTAACCAGTTTTTTGGCCATAACACCAAATTTTAACTGTTTTTTAGCCATAAGACCAAATATTTACTGTTTTTTTCGACCAAAGACCTCGTTTTCACCAGTTTTAAGGCTATTAGACACATTTTAACCGGTTTTCAATCAAAAAGACCATATTTTAACCGGTTTTCGACCAACTTGACCACGTTTTAACCAGATTTTTGGCAATTAGACCATATTTTACCCAGTTTTCAACCAAAAAGACCACACATTAACCGGTTTTCGACAACTTAACCACGTTTTAACCAGTTTTTTTTGGCAATAAGACCACATATTAACCGGTTTTCAACCAAAAAGACCTCATTTTAACCGGTTTTCGACAACTTGACCACGTTTTAACCAGTTTTTTGGCTATTAGACCACATTTTAACCGGTTTTCAACCCAAAAGATCTCATTTCTACCAGTTTTCGACCAAATAGACCTAGTTTTAACCAGTTCTTTGGCCATAAGACCACATAGCGCAGAGAGCGACGAGTGATCCCTCTTAACGGTTGTCTATTTGGTGCAAACCGGTTAAAAGGTAGTCTTTTGGATGAAAAACCAGTTATATAAGGGTCTTTCACCCAAAAACTGGTTAAAATGTTGTCTATTTGATGCAAAACCTGTAAAAATGTAGTCTTTTGGACGAAAAACCGGTTATTTGAGGGTCTTTTGCCCCAAAAACGGGTTAAAAGGTTGTCTATTTGGTGCAAAACCTGTAAAAATGTAGTCTTTTGGACGAAAAACCGGTTGTATATAGGTCCTTTGCCCCAAAAAACTGGTTAAAAGGTAGTCTATTTGGTGCAAAAACCGGTTAAAATGTAGTTTTTTGGATGCAAACCCGGTTATAAAGGGTCTTTAGCCCCAAACACTGGTTAAAAGGTTGTCTATTTGGTGCAAAACCGGTTAAAATGTAGTCTTTTGGATGAAAACCCGGTTATATAAGGGTCTTTTACCCCAAAAACTTGTTTTCAACCAAAAAGAACTCATTTTAACCGGTTTTCTACCAACTTGACCACGTTTAAACCAGTGTTTTGGCTATTAGACCACATTTCACCCGGTTTTCAACCAAAAAGACCGCATTTTACCCGGTTTTCAACCCAAAAAAGCACATTTTAACCGGTTTTAAACCAAAAAGACCTCATTTTAATCGGTTTTCGACCAACTTGACCACGTTTTAACCAGTTTTTTGGCTATTAGACCACATTTCACCCGGTTTTCAACCCAAAAAGAGCGCATTTTAACCGGTTTTTGACCAAATAGGCCTAGTTTTAACCAGTTTTTTTGGCTATTAGACCACATTTTAACCGGTTTTCAACCAAAAAGACCTCGTTTTAACCAGTATTTTGGCTATAAGACCACATTTCACCCGGTTTTTAACCAAAAAGACCACATTTTAACCGATTTTCGACCAAAAAGACCACGTTTTAACCGATTTTCGACCAAAAAGACCACGTTTAAACCAGATTTTTGGCTGTTAACCGCATTTTACCCGGTTTTCAACCGAAAAGAGCGCATTTTAACCGGTTTTTGACAAAATAGGCTTAGTTTTAACCAGTTTTTGGCTATAAGACCACATAGCGCAGAGAGCAACGAGTGATGCGATAATCACATTTCCCTCTTTTTTTCCTCCCCCAAAAAACTTACTTCAAACGACGTAACGGCCAACTGCGAAAGGCCATCGACGTAAGGTCCGAGGACTCCGTGCTCCCTCACTTTGAGCGATTGCTTATTCGGTTTCGGGTCGAGCAAATCGTGAACTTTCTCATTGTAGATCTCCATATAACTCACTTCGACTTTGTACGATTGTTCACAACTTTGGCACTTGGCTATCCGATCGAAAAGCGAGTCGCAAAGGCGAGGGATGATACCTTTGCTTTCATGACTTCCCATCATCGTATATGACTTTCCTGACCCTACAAAACGACACAATTATCAAAATATTAACTATTTACAGTGAAACTTCCCAATAACGGACACTCCTGGGGACCGGAAATTTGTGTCCGCTATATAGAAGTGTCCGCTTTTCGGAAAATAGGAAAAAAAAACTTTTGAAAAAAATGAAAAATGAAGTTTAATTTCTGATTAGGAAAACATAATACAGTGAAACTTCCCAATAACGGACACTCCTGGGGACCGGAAATTTGTGTCCGCTATATAGAGGTGTCCGCTTTTCGGAAAATAGGAAAAAAAAAAACTTTTGAAAAAATGAAAGATGAAGTTTAATTTCTGATTAGGAAAACATAATACAGTGAAACTTCCCAATAACGGACACTCCTGGGGACCGGAAATTTGTGTCCGCTATATAGAGGTGTCCGCTTTTCGGAAAATAGGAAAAAAAAACTTTTGAAAAAAATGAAAGATGAAGTTTAATTTCTGATTTGGAAAACATAATACAGTGAAACTTCCCAATAACGGACACTCCTGGGGACCGGAAATTTGTGTCCGCTATATAGAGGTGTCCGCTTTTCGGAAAATAGGAAAAAAAAACTTTTGAAAAAAATGAAAGATGAAGTTTAATTTCTGATTAGGAAAACATAATACAGTAAAACTTCCCTTTACGGACACCTCTTAAAAGCGGACATCTCCCTTTAACGGACAAATTCAGATTCCCCGGCGTTGCAACATACGAAAAGGTATTCTAAATATTTCTATAAAGCGGACACTCTCAATAACGGACGCGGACAGCCTGAAAATTCAATTTCACCCCTAAAAGTCTCCTCCAAAAAAAACCCGGTTATATAAGGGTCTTTTACCCCAAAAACTGGTTAAAAGGTGGCCTATTCGGTGCAAAACCGGTTAAAATGCAGTCTTTTTTACGAAAACCCGGTTATATAAGGGTCTTTGGCCCCAAATACTGGTTAAAAGTTGGTCTATTCGGTGCAAAACCGGTTAAAATATGGTCTTTTGGATAAAAACCAGGTTATATAAGGGTCTTTTACCCCAAAAACTGGTTAAAAGATGGTCTATTCGGTGCAAAACCGGTTAAAATGTAGTCTTTTGGATGAAATCCCGATTATATAAGGGTCTTTTACCCCAAAAACTGGTTAAAAGATGGTCTATTCAGTGCAAAACCGGATAAAATGTAGTCTTTTGGATGAAAACCCGGTTATATAAGGGTCTTTTACCCCAAAAACTTGTTTTCAACCAAAAAGAACTCATTTTAACCGGTTTTCAACCAACTTGACCACATTTTAACCAATTTTTTGGCTTTTAGACCGCATTTTTCCCGGTTTTCAACCCAAAAGAGCGCATTTTAACCGGTTTTTGACCAAATAGACCTCGTTTTAACCAGTTTTTTGGCTATAAGACCACATTTTAACCGGTTTTCAACCAAATAAACCTCGTTTTCACCGGTTTTCAATCAAAAAGACCACATTTTAACCGGTTTTCAACCAAAAAGACCTCGTTTTAACCAGTTTTTTGGCAATAAGACCACATAATAACCGGTTTTCAATCAAAAGACCACATTTTAACCGATTTTCGACCGAAAAGACCACGTTTTAACCAGATTTTTTGCTGTTAGACCGCATTTTACCCGGTTTTCAACCGAAAAGAGCGCATTTCAACCGGTTTTTGACCAAATAGGCCTAGTTTTAACCAGTTTTTTTGGCCATAAGACCACATTTTAACCGGTTTTCAATCAAAAGACCCCATTTTAACCGATTTTCGACCAAAAAGACCACGTTTTAACCAGATTTTTTGTAGTTAGACCGCATTTTACCCGGTTTTTAACCCAAAAGAGCGCATTTTAACCGGTTTTTGACCAAAAAGACCACGTTTTAACCAGGTTTTTGGCGGTTAGACCGCATTTTACCCGGTTTTCAACCGAAAAAGCGCATTTTAACCGGTTTTTGACCAAATAGGCCTAGTTTCAACCAGTTTTTTGGCCATAAGACCACATTTTAACCGGTTTTCGACAACTTGACCACGTTTTAACCAGATTTTTGGCTGTTAGACCGCATTTTACCCGGTTTTCAACCCAAAAGAGCGCATTTTGACACCTCTTAAAACCGGACATCTCCCTTTAACGGACAAATTCAGATTCCCCGGCGTTGCAACATACGAAAAGGTATTCTAAATATTTCTATAAAGCGGACACTCTCAATAACGGACGCGGACAGCCTGAAAATTCAATTTCACCCCTAAAAGTCTCCTAATAGCGGACAGCACGTTTTGAATTAAAAAAAACGAGTCTCCTAGGTCAATTTTAACGGATTTTAGCGCAAAAAACGCTAAATTTTGACATTTTTAAAAGTTGTCCAAAATCGTCATATGAGTACTCAAATCTACTTGAAATTTTGCGTAGATTACGAATCTGAAATAAAAAATAGGGGTTCTCATTTGAAATAACGAAGTTAGGTTGTGTCTGGGACACCCTGTATATCCAGGCGGATTTTAAACTACACCATCAAATTCTTTGATTTAAATTAAGGGGGGTTTACATTTAACTTTTTTTTCGTAAAAACTTTTTAACGCTCTCCCAGACGCTTGCCATGTGTTTCCGGACACCCCGTATATGTATGTAATAATACATATTATGTTTTCCTAATCAGATATTAACTTCATTTTTCATTTTTTTTAAGTTTTTTTTTCCGATTTTCCGAAAAGCGGACACCTCTATATAGCGGACAAATTTCCGGTCCCCATGAATGTCCGTTATGGGAAGTTTCACTGTATTTATTTATGTTTTTACCTGTTTGTCCGTAGGCAAATATGCATGCGTTGTATCCTTGAAATGCGTTGTCGAGAATGTCGGTACCGAGGCAGTCGAAAACATGCTCCTGCGACGCGTAGTCCGAGCTTAGAGGGTCCGCAGAGTTGAAACAGTGGTCGAATGCGAATGTTTTCGGAGGTTTCCTGAACAGAGAGAAAAAAAACTACATTAATGAGGTTGGCAACACTGAATGAGTCAAAAAGAGGTTTTAAAATAGCTTTACACGACAAAATTTGAGACATAAGATTTGGCATAGATAAACATGTTATTCAGGCAAAAACAGATTTTCACCATTAAAATGAGGTTTTTTTGGTTGAAACCGGCTAAAATGTGGTCTTTTTTGGTTGAAAACCGGTTAAAATGAGGTCTTTTTGGTTGAAAACCAGTTAAAATGAGGTCTTATTTGGTTAGAAACCGGTTAAAATGTGGTCTTTTTTGGTTGAAAACCGGTTAAAATTAGGTCTTTTTTTGTTAGAAACCGGTTAGAATGTGGTCTTTTTTGTTGAAAACCGGTTAAAATGAGGTCTTTTTTGGTTGAAACCGGTTAAAATGTGGTCTTCTTTGTTGGAAACCGGTTAAAATGAGATCTTTTTTTGTTGAAAACCGGTTACAATGAGGTCTTTTTTTGGTAGAAAACCGGTTAAAATGAGGTCCTTTTTGGTAGAAAACCGGTTAAAATGAGGTCCTTTTTGGTAGAAAACCGGTTAAAATGAGGTCCTTTTTGGTTGAAAACCGGTTAAAATGAGGTCCTTTTTTGGTTGAAACCGGTTGAAATGTGGTCTTATTTGTTGGAAACCGGTTAAAATGAGGTCTTTTTTGTTGGAAACCGGTTAAAATGTGGTCTCTTTGGTTGAAAACCAGTTAAAATGTGGTCTTTTTTGGTTGAAAAAAGATTAAAATGAGGTCTCTTTTGGTTAGAAACCTGTTAAAATGTGGTCTTTTTTGTTTGAAAACCGGTTAAAATGAGCTCTCTTTGGTTTAAAACCGGTTAAAATGTGGTCTTCTTTGTTGGAAACCGGTTAAAATGAGGTCTTTTTGGCTGAAAACCAGTTAAAATGAGGTCTTATTTGGTTAGAAACCGGTTAAAATGTGGTCTTTTTTGTTGAAAACCAGTTAAAATGAGGTCTTTTTGGTTGAAAACCGGTTAAAATGAGGTCCTTTTTGGTTGAAACCCGGTTAAAATGAGGTCTTTTTTGGTTAAAACCGGTTAAAATGTGGTATTTTTGGTTGGAAACCGGTTAAAAAGGGGTCTATTTGGTCGAAAACCGGTTAAAATGTGGTCTTTTTGGTTGAAAACTGGTTTAAATGAGGTCTTTTTGGTTGAAACCGGTTCCAAAGTACTAGTCTGGAGCTGGCCCCGACGGGAACTTCCTTAAAGAGAAGTATCTATATAGGAGGGGGAAGTATATGGGAGGAGAAGTATAACGGAGTGGGAAGTATGGGGAGGGGAAGTATAACGGAGGGGGAAGTATAACGGAGTAGGAAGTATAATATGGGAGGGGAAGTATAACGGAGGGGGAAGTATAACGAACGGGGAAGTATAACGGAGGGGAAAGTATAACAGAGGAGGAAGTATAATGGAGGGGGAAGTATAAGGGAACGAAAGTATAAAGGAAGAGGATGTAGCAGGGAGGGAAAGTATAAAGGAGAATTTTCCAAGTTAGTTTTTTCGAAAAATTTTTCGGGCTTTTTTTTTTTTTTTTTTTTTTTTTCGAAAAATTTTCTAAGTTCTTTTTTCGAAAAATTTTCTAAGTTCTTTTTTTGAAAAATGTTCTAAGTTTTTTTTGTCCGAAAAAAAACAATTTTTTTTTCAAAAAATTTTCAAAGTTTTTCGAAAAATTTTCCGGGTTTTCCTTTTTTTTTTTTTTTTTTTTTTTTTTTTTTCGAAAAATTGTTTAAGTTCTTTTTTTCGAAAATTTTCTAAGTTTTTTTGTAAAAAAAAAAAAAATTTTTTTCGAAAAATTTTCCGGGTTTTTTTCTTCTTTTCTTTTTTTTTTTTTTTTCTTTTTTTTTTTTTTGAAAAATTTTAAGTTCTTTTTTTCGAAAAATTTTTTAAGTGTCGAGGTAGAAATAATGGGCTCTTTAGCCTAGGGATGTGCCTCTCGTAAGGGTAGAAGTACGAAATTTCTCCCTACTAATAAAATAGTAATTAAAAAGTGGCAATTTTTTGCACCAAAAATTCTTAAAAAATATAAGGAGTAATTGGTGAAAATTTGGTGAAAATCGGATAAACGGTTCGGCCGCAGCGAATTTTTTAAAATTTCAAACAGACATATCTCCGCCATTTTTTCGAAATTCAAAAATCGCCCTCGTTACATTCTTCTTCACCGGCTAAAGAAATTTGTGTAAAAATTTGGTGAAAATCGGATGAAAACTGTGGCCGTAAAGTGTTCCGGAAAAAATGCTACGGACGGCCGGCACCACAGACAAAGTTGAGATCGGTAAAGATCAATATTCGATTTGACCCTCCGGGGTCTGGAAGACCCTTCCCCAAAAACCCGACGTCGAGGGTATCGCAATAACTTCTTTAAGGAAGTTAAAAGACCACATTTTAACCGGTTTTCAACCAAAAAGACCCCATTTTAACCTGTCCTGTTTTAAGGGTTCGCAGAGTTGAAACAGTGGTCGAATGCGAACGTTTTCGGAGGTTTCCTGAAGAGAAAAACAACATTATTGAGGTTGGCAACACTGATTGAGTCAAAAAGAGGACAAAATTTGATAGACCCATATGCATAGATAAACAAGTTATTCAGGCAAAACAGATAGTCAGCGGTTTTTCTCAAGCGGTTTTCCACCAAAGACCTCGTTTTAACCAGTTCTTTTGGCAATAACCACATTTTAACCGGTTTTCAACCAAAAAGACCACATTTAAACCGGTTTTCGACCAATTTGACCACGATTTAACCAGTTTTTTGGCTATTAGACCAAATTTTACGCGGATTTAAACCAAAAAGACCACATTTAAACCGGTTTTCGACCAAAAAGACCACATTTTAACCGGTTTTCGACCAAAAAGACCACATTTTAACCGGTTTTCGACCAAAAAGACGACATTTTAACCGGTTTTCGACCACAAAGACCACATTTTAACCGGTTTTTGACCAAATAGACCCCGTTTTAACCATTTTTTTTGGCCATAAGACCACATTTTGACCGGTTTCCAATCAAATAAGACTTCTTTTTAACTGAATAAATAGACTTCGCTTTAATCAGTTTTTTGGCCATAAGACCACATTTTAACCTATCAAACAGTCCTTTTAACCGGTTAAAAAGTTTTTTTTTCGCATAAAAGAAGTGGATCGATCCTTGAAGCAGACGGGATGAACCTGACCCCGCGCCCAAAATAACACATCGGGGAAATAAGTCGACAGTCGCTAATAATTTAATCATAGAGGGTGACAAATGTAGCCTTCGCACGCCATCGCGCCTTCAAATTACGTGAAAACGTAAAAAATCTCCTAGAAGAAACAACTCGATAAAGTTAAGGCCCTTAAAAAATTTTTAACTTCCTTAAGGGGATATGAGGGTTTTAAGTTGTTGCTTTGTACATTTTCGTTGTGAGCAACGGTTTTCGGTTTTTCCCTTCTATCTCGGAAACCGTCGCTCAAAACGAAAAAATGTCCTAAGTAAAAGTTGTAGATACAAAGATTTCCTACAAAAATCTTTTCATTCATTATTTGCGTAAGAGCAATATTTAAGGAGTTATGAAGGTTTTAAGTTTTCAGACAGGCTCTGTAGGATTATTAGTTTTAACCTCATAACTCCTTAAATATTGCTCTTACGCAAATAATGAATGAAAAGATTTTTGTAGGAAATCTTTGTATCTACAACTTTTACTTAAGACATTTTTTCGTTTTGAGCGACGGTTTTCGAAGAAGTTGTTGTGATACCCTCGACTGGTATATTTGGTGTTATGGCGAAAAACAGTTAAAATTTGGTGTTATGTCTAAAAACTGGTTAAAACGAGGTCTATTTGGTCGAAAACCGGTTAAAATGTGGTCTTACAGCCAAAAAACTGGTTAAAACGCGGTCTATTTGGTCGAAAAAAAGGTTAAAACGTGGGTGTTAGTGCCACAGAACTGGTTAAAACGAGGACTCATCCCTCAAAATCGGTTAAAATGTGGTCTTAAAACTGGTTAAAAAGAGGTCTATTTGATTGAAACCGGTCAAAATGTGGTCTTATCGCCAAAAAACTGGTTAAAAAGGCCTATTTGGTCAAAACCTGTTAAAATGTGGCCTCATAGGCAAAAAAACTGGTAAAAACGCGGTCTATTTGGTCGAAAAAGGTTAAAACGTGGTGTTAGTGCCAAAGAACTGGTTAAACGAGGACTAATCCCTGAAAACCGGTTAAAATGTGGCCTCATAGGCAAAAAAACTGGTAAAAACGCGGTCTATTTGGTCGAAAAAGGTTAAAACGTGGTGTTAGTGCCAATGAACTGGTTAAAACGAGGACTAATCCTTTTTTTTTTTTTTTTTTTAAATAAATTTTTATTTGCACATGCTCCATGTAGCCATATTACATGCTTACATAAACGATAAAATATAAAAACAACATGAATAGAAATTCTGATATTTACATAATGATTTTTTTTTTTTTTTTTTTTTTTTTGTTTTGGTTCTTTTGAACATTTTTGAAACGTAACACTTAAACTTCTCACATTCACTTGATTTGACACTCAAAATTTAAACGCGAACTAACTTAAATTAATTTTTTTTTTTTGTGTTAATTGATGTCATCGAAGTTCATGGAATTTAAGAACGTTGCCAGCTCGACGTGGTAAACCTTTGCGAGATCTTCTTTTTTAGGGGGCCATGTTCCGCTTGACAACAAAATCTTTCGCATCAGGCGGCTCCTTTGTCGATCGAATTTAGAGCAATGTAAGAGGATATGGTCCCAAGTTTGACTGGGTGCTCCACAACTACAGGAGGGGTCATCTGTGAGTCCAAACCGATTGAGGTACGCCTTGTTTCGTCCGTGGCCGCTTAGGAGTTGGGTCATTTTGTAATTTATTTTTATTGAAGAGCTGAGCCGTTGATCTAATGTTGGAAAGAATTCTCTAGTTGCGGATCCCTTCTCAGAGGTTGCCCACTCCTTGTTCCAGGAGGCCAACGATGCCTGACGAGCTGCATACCGGACGCCGCTGGCTGGAATGCGGAAAAATTTTTCGTTCTCGGCGCTTTTGGCTGCTTCCTTGGCAGCAATGTCAGCTGCCTCGTTCCCTTTGGTACCAGCGTGTGCTTTTGTGTATCTCAGGTCGATATTCCAGCCTGTTTCACGTAGTTGGTTTAGGGTGATTATGACTGCTAAAGCGGTCTCAGTTAGGTGGGTGGTCTTTTAATAGTGGAAAGGCATACAAGGCTGTCTGTCCAGATAATGGCTGATCGGTTGTTAGGTTCGATGCTAAGGGTTTTGAGCCATTCAATCGATCTTTTAATTGCTAGCAGCTCTGCCTGGTTATTCGAGCACCATGGTGCCAGGCTTTCTTTGTGTTGTGGATCAAATCAGCTTCCGAGTAGGCGACCACTGCGCATCCAACTAGGCCATCTAGTTTACTGCCATCCGTATAATATTATATTTAGCTGTATCATCGTTAATAATTGAAGTCGCGAAATCGCAGATAACGGATGGATGAGGAAGCTCGCTCAGAGGCACGTATCGGTCGACGGGAAGATGGGGGCCAATCGAGGGGATGGGGCCTTTGGTCGCGTAGTAATAGTCGATAATTTCAAAGATTTTCAGGTCGATGGGTGGCTCTTTAGCTAGTATGCAGGCGGCATCAAAAGATATTGTGCGGTAGCCTTTATGATGCGAATTAACATCTTTCTCTGAGTGCTTCTTAATTTTTTTGTTACATTTATATTTAAGCGCAGAGCCCCATATTGGTGCCGCATACGTGAGCAGGGAATGAACGCTCCTTTGTAGATTGTCGATAATGCTTCGTGGGAGAGGCCCCAATGAACTTTGGCAGATCTCGATAAAGCGTTAGTTAATTGGGAAGCTTTTTGACAGACCGAGTCGATGTGGGTTGTCCATTTGAGTTTTCTGTCAAATTTTACTCCGAGGTAATTCACGTTGTCGACTAGTTCGAGTCTTTCCCCGGCTAGATAACCGCAATGTTTGGGTCTGTTTGATGACGCCTTGTGATGTGAAGGATCTTGGTCTTCCCAGCGTTGAATTCCAATTTGTTGTCGTGAGACCATTCAACGATCAACTGCAGGCTACGATTTGCTTTTTCTTGTACTTCTTCGTGTCTTGCCTGCGGTGAGAACTAGCAAGTCGTCGGCAAAAGCAAACATTTCGGTGTCAGATGGCAATTCTATGTTAAATACTGAGTCGTAAAGGACGTTCCACAACCCCGGTCCACAACAAGAACCTTGAGGGCAGCCTTTTTCTTGCTCCTTTCCTATGACGATTGTTTCCGTTTCCATGAAGGAATACCTGTTGGAGAAATAATTTTTAGTTAGTTTGAATAAGTTTTTGGGACAGCCTTTCGTGTTCAGTTGGTTTAATATAGCTGGCCACCATGCGGCGTTAAAAGCTCCCTTGACGTCGAGTGATATCATTAGTGTATGTTGCTTTTTTCGACAATTTGGCTTCAATAAAGCTTTTGACTGCATCTAGAGCCTCGATGGTACCGCGTTGTGGTGAATCCATATTGCTTGTCTGAAAGCTCCCCTCTTTTCCGTAGCGCATACATTATTCTGTCAATTAGCAGTTTTTCTAGGACTTTTCCGGGTATAGATATTAAGCTGATCGGGCGATATTTGGACACGTCTTGATTTTTCTCCTTACCAGGCTTAATTAAGAGGATAATCTTTGATTTCTTCCACGGCGTCGGAAAACAACCCCTATTTAAGCACACATTGTACAAAGTACAGATGCTGTTGGGAATCACATTCCAAACTTTGTACAATATGCTTTGGCTTATCCCATCCGGTCCTGGGGCTTTCTTGTCGTCCATGGTACAATGACTCGCTCTATCTCTTTTTTCGTAAATGGGGTGTCATCTTCTATAAGGTTTGTGTCGGAAATTTCTTGCTGCCTGCTGCTGTCCGACGGTACAAACTGGTCTAGGACGTACGTCAGTGTACTTTTGAGCCCATGGGTAAAGGTTCCGTCGTCCTTTTTGAGCGAGGTGAAGCAGGTTGGTTTTTTCGTTTTTTTCCTGCTGCCATTCTATAGATGGCGTTCCACGGGAGATTCCAGAAGTTGCGTTGCAAAAGGCGATGAAGGATGCTTTTTTAGCCGAACAAATTTTTTCCATGTAGATATTTTTAAGTTTTACATAACTATCTCGTCTCTCCAGCCTTAGGATTTCGTCATGGGTCCTCTGGTAGCGACGTCTCAATTTGCGCACCTCTTTTCTCAGATCCGTGAGCTCTCTGGTCCACCAAGGAACGGTTCGCTTCGGGTTTTTAACGGCCTTGTTTCCGATGTTCGGGATGCTACATGAGCATGCGAGTTTGATTGTGTCGAAAAGCTTGTTAGTGACGAGCTCAAGATCTGTGCTGCCCGAGATGTATTTAGCGAGTACTGAATCCAAAACTTCCCAAGAAAGATTTTCATTTTTATTGTTTATCAACTGCCCAAAATTTTCTTTTAAAACGGCGTTGAATGTATCCCAGTTGGCTTCTCTGGTATTGTATCTTTCTGCAGATAGCTTGTCTAATGCTGACGTGTGGTAGGATGAGAGAGGGAGAATGTGATCAGTTTATGGTCTGAAGCGCTTTCATCGTCTCTTATGCGCCAGTCCGACACACAGAATTGAGTATGGAGCCAAGGTCAGGTCGATATGGCTTTTTCCTCTTGTCGATTCGAAGGTTGGTGTGTGTCTTGCGAGTTAAGGACGACTAGTGAAGTTTCGGCGAGATAACTCTCCATTAGTTCGCCTCTAGAATTCGTTTTTATGTCGAACCATGCCGTCGATCTTGCGTTTGAGTCCACTCCAATGATAAAGTCATACCCGTTAAGTCGAAAGTGCTGCAGCGCAGCAGAAAGCTTTCCGAGATCGTTATGGAGGTCATTTGTGTCGCAGAAGTAAGCACTAACTACCGCAATTTTTTTGTTCCATCCGGGATAATCGATTTCTATAGCGACCATATCCTCCGATGATAAAGGCGTGAGTAGAACAGCATCTAAAGACTGGTTTGAAATTACAATCGAAGCTCTTTTTCTGCTTTCTCCAGCCTGAAAAATGCGCCAATCGCTGTGTATGGATGCTACGACGTTGTTTATGCAGTACGGTTCTTGCAAAAGTGCGACATCCATTTTTCTCTGCTTATGAATTCATTTAGGTTCAGTGATGCTGACCTCGCGTGGTGTAAGTTAATTTGAACAAAATTGAATGTTTTTCCATCTGAACTTAGCTGTAACCTAGCACCCATAGTCGATGCTACGTTGAATCCGTCCAATTATTCTTTGATAAGCTTGACAGGTGTTATCGAATGCTGCGTGGTTTGTGTAAGTTTATCTTTAGAGTCTTTTATCAACGTATTAAGGTGAGTGCAATTAACACAATTGTAT
>JACGAQ010000976.1:0-77726 GCA_014119065.1 Orius insidiosus
CTGCTTTAATGTTCTAAGTACTTCAGCGCTTTGGGCTTTTTGATCGGGATGACTAGCGTCCTGGACGTGAACGATCAAGTCGGCTTGAACAGCGTCTTCTAACGTGACGACGAAGGGTTCGAGGAGATTCGGAGGGACGTCTGATATAAAACCGATGGTGTCCACATACAAAACTTTTAATTTATTCGGCAACAAACCTGCATGAACTGTGACGTCCAATGTTGCGAATAGTTTATCTTCGGGTTGCAAATTATCTTCAGTCAAGCATTTAATTAAAGAAGTCTTTCCCGCATTAGTGTATCCGACGACGGCGATAGTTGGGAATTTCATTTCTTTTCTTTTACTTCTTAAAAGCTCCCTACTTTTGCTTAAAACAGCCAACTCTTTTTTAATCTTTTGCTCTTGTTCGCGCAGCAACCTCATACGTTTTTCTTCAAATGACTCGGCACCTATGCCAACGTTTTTGGTAAAAGAACCTTCTTCGCTATGTATACCTTTGATTCTAGACCAAAAATAAGGCAACTGGGCTAAGGCGACTTGTAATTTCGCTTCTTTAGTTTTGGCGTGGTTTTTAAATATGTTGATAACGATGCCGTATCTGTCAAAAACTGGGACTGCGAAGGCTTCCTCCAGGCACAAATGTTGAGGTAAACGTAAGTGTTGAACGTTGATAAAAACTGAAGTTATGTCACGGTTGTGATGTACGTAATCCGTAATACTTTCGAACGTCCCCGTCCCGAAAAACGTCTTTTTGTCAAAACTGGTCAATGGTACGAGCCTCGTATGTACGACTTTCCATCCAGGAAGGGTTTTAACCAATGAAATGCTTTCTTCAAGTTGTAACTGAGGGGTTGTAATCTTAAGCTTTTTCTCACCCCATTTTATAAAAGGTTGGATTACGAAGACCTGATGTGGGGTCCCAGATATTCTTTTATCTCTAGGCGTCAACGACTCTACACTCTTTTCGAAATCGTCTAAAACAGCTTCGATATCTTTATGGCATTTACGAATCTGACATTTAGTCAGCCTTAATAAAGAACGAAACATGTTTAGGGCCAACACCACCTAAAACAGAAGGATCACACTTTCAGCTCCGCAAAATTCTTCAACAAATCATCACACAAAAAACCACTTTCACATAGCATTTTTCAAACATTTCAGTATATTATGCCCGAAAATCAGAATTTTTAGGCGCTTTTTCCCAGTTGTAGAAAAGAGAAAAACTTAAACTAAAAAATAAACCAAAAATTATGTACTAACCTTTCGATTCTAGTAAGTAAAAAAGATTTCAAGGCGTAAAAATATTTAAAAACTGCTAAAATATTAACATTTTGTGACTCAAGTTACTCATCGAAATTACAACCTGGCTACTAATGATAACGTGATAACAAAGTTTGTTCAGTTTTGATGACGTTTCGATGACGTACTGGTTAAGTTTACTTCAGCCTACTTTCTTGAGGTTACCACGTGTTTATTATTTACAATTGTTGTGTTATTTTCTCGCGGTTTTCTTCATTTCTGTGATACAAAATGGGTAAAAAAAGGAAAAATGACGACTACGAATACGACCCTTTGCCCAAACATTTAGCTGTAGCAGGTCATCTAAAAAATCAAGAAAAACGTCTCATTGTTATTTTGGAAAGAGCTCAGCTTGAGAGCGTTAAGGTATGAACGTATTGAAAGCGATTTTATTTACTTTTTCCCTTTTTAGACTTCTAGTGCTTTTGAGTTGCTTAACAGCGACGATCATGTGGGCATTTTGACGAAAAACGACCGAGCTCCTGGCGACTGCAGGCCGGATATAACGCACCAGTGTTTACTTATGCTTATGGACAGTCCACTCAATCGGGCAGGGCTTTTACAAGTTTATATTCATACGGAGAAAAATGTCTTAATTGAAATAAACCCACAGACGAGAATACCTAGAACTTTTAAACGATTCGCTGGATTGATGGGTAAATATTCTTTGATTCTGGTGCTTTTATTTGTAAAACTTCTATTAATCAAGCTTTAAAATCTTTTTAGTTCAGTTACTTCATAAGTTCAACGTGCGCACAAACAAAGGAGGTATGAAGCTGTTAAAAGTGATCAAAAATCCAGTGACCGAACATTTGCCTGTCGGATGTCAGAAACTAGGGACGTCTTTTTCGTCAAAAAAAGTTGTCAATCCGAGAGAAATCGTTCCGTCTGATGCGCCCATCGCTATTGTCGTCGGCGCCATGGCTCATGGACAAGTAAAATCTCTTAAAATTTAATTTATAATTTTAATTTATTTTTTTAGGTTGATGCCGATTACATTGAAGATTCAATATCGATCAGTAATTATCCGCTATCAGCAGCACTGACATGCGCCAAACTTTGTTCCGCTTTTGAAGAAGTCTGGAATGTTGTCTAGTAAAAATAACAAATTTTGTTTATCTTGTAAATTATTTTAATAAAATGAATTTTTTTGTACAAATTTACAAAATATTGAATTTTTTATCAGTAAAAAATGAAGTTTCCTTGGTATTTTATTTCTTTATAAACTTCTGTAAGGAAGTTAAAAATTAGGAGTAAATTTTAACATATGTAATTTTTCATTTTATTCACAAAATTACATTTGATACAAAAAACACAAAATTTTTGGTGCGCTTGAAAATTTGAACTTTTCAAGATGATGTCGTCAAAATTGAAAAATGTCACAAATAGTTTTGCTTATATAGTACGCAGATATGCTGATAGCAGTGGTGATCACAGATATGCTGAACTTAAGGTTTCATTTACTTTTATTATTTAATGCTATATATTTTTCCTATCCTATTTGGCCTAAGAAGTTAGCGTCCATTGCTACTTTTCTGAAGCCCCTGACTGCCCCAATTTTATTTAGTCAATTGCCAAAAAGTGCAGCTTTCTAAAAGTTTTGCTCTGAAGTAATGTTTGAACAAAAAACTGAGAAAGTTTAATCGCGCTTAGTGAGTTATGGCTTAAATTTGACAATATTTTAAGTTTATATAAATTAATAAAACATAAGAAATAAATAAGAAAACGTCCATTTAGAGGAGCTTTAAGCTTTCTGTGCGGTAGTGAACTCTCTCGGAAGAAGGGTGTACCTTTACAAAAATGTAAGCTCTCTACTCCGTTGGTTCTCCTGTCTTATCCACTCCCTAAAAATGTTTCGGACAATCCTTTCCAATGCATTCGCCGAGTTGTTGGAATAGTTTAAATATTTTACGCGAACTCTTTCTTCCCTCTTTTATTTCTCCTTTCAATTTAAACAATAAAATATAATTTATCTATTTTTTAAATAATGTGTAGATAAAAAACCGAATATTTTGCTGAAGCCTGAAATGACAAAAAAACAAACCGTTCATTAAATTAACGAATTTTTTTTGTTGATACTTGCACATATTTTATTTTTGTACCTAGAAACTTTCTTATTAGTTTCTGTTATTTTTATTTAAACCTTCTAAGGTCAATTATTTTACTTTATAAGTTATAACAGATAAATCCAATAGAAATGAAGTCGATTTTAAGAGTTTTCGTCGTGATTTTTTTATGGTAATTTTAACCATAATATTTATTGGTGGTTATCTTTTAGTCAGATAAACTTTTCAAGAGTGATCTCTCATTTTATCTTTCTCTTTTTTTTTCGTTCGGTCTCCTCTCACTACTAAATCACGGGCTCAATGACGCATGCAAAAACAGGGTTCTGAATTGATTTCGGCGTTTGTCTTATCAGGTCCGCAGATGGAGAGAGGCGGGCGAGGGCTTCGCAGGGTACGATATCCGACGTTTTCACCCCCGTCCCTCTTCACCATCCGCGGGGCACACAATCGCTTTCTGATAGCCGCCTCTCAGACACATTAGCTCCCTCCCATCATACTCCGAACGAATCGTAACCCTCTCTGTCAACTTCATACAGCTTTTGCCAAAAAAGATATAATAAAGCGTTTTTTAAATATAATAAAAGGGCTAAAAAGATAAGTTAGTGTATTTTGAATCCACATCGTTTTGGAACCCAGCAACGAATTTTTCATCCAGATGAAACTACCTATTTTATAGCTTTCCAAAACCATTGTCAATCGAATCCAAACCTACGGTTAAAAGATTTCAAATTCACTGGTTCCAACAGAGAGGGAAAAAAAACTGGAAGACCCTTCCCATAAACCCGACAGAGGGTAAAACAGTAACTTTTTTAAGAAAGTTAAAATCAAGTCTCGAAGAAAAGGTGGCTTCTCATAGCGACAGCCGTCAGGGCCTGGCCCCCAACTAGCACTTTTTAGAATGGAGATTTTAGGTCAATTTTTAACCATTTTCCACGGTTTTTACTTTGTTTTCATCGATTACTAGACCTACATAACTTTTTGCTTAAATAGTTTTTACTCTAATTTTGGACGTATATCCTTTAGGTATTGCGCCAAAATAAACTCCTTTCTGCAGAATTTTCTGGCGTTTTCCTAGGCCCAAAAACACTCTTTTTTCCCCCTGCAGAAGTCCCATTTTTTTATTTGATTTCAGAGCGTTTTGTTAAGTTCAATATTAATTTAATTATATATTGTTATTATTATTCTTTGTTTGACTTTTTACCAAATTTTTTAGTTATTCTGGGCCGAAGAAACGTACTAGGATATACAACAGCCCCGACAAAATCAGCAAAGTTTCCTTCAGTTTTTGAGCTCAAAACATCCTTCCGAATTTTTGGACGCAACTTTTGTGTTGCAAATTTTTTTTATTACCCTACATAATAGGTTTTTATTAATTTTATTTTTGTTTAAATTTTGCCCTTAGAAAATTATCATTTTGCTTTTTTTTGGACTCTTGACAGATAATCATATTGCGAACTTTTCTCTTCAAGATAATCGTGTTCAAGTATGATTATTTGGGTTAATCTTTTAGATAATGGACTTTTAACTATTAACTGGATAATATTAACTATTTTTCGATAATTTTTCTTAAAATTTTGGCCTTTCCTTTCTAATTTTAAAAATATCAATTTAGGTAGACGGTAAATATTGCAAAATGTAGATTTTAGTGAGTGGAAATCAAGATTGGACGGCAATAAAGTTTGGACTGTACGAGATCTCTTTCCGCCATATAACTCGTCGTGTGTCCCACGCTGTGAATATGTGGTTGTCGATAAGCACATTAGCTCTGCCAGGAGTTGAGAATTAACGAGGTTTTTAGCCTTTCGACATTCGGAAGAGCGTATACACTGTTCGGGAAAAAAAGGGTGCCCCCTCCAATAATTCATCGATTTAATCAAATGAGCCTTCCCTCCCATCCTTCCGCTCATTTCAGGGTACAGGACAAGATTGACAAAAAAGTGCTTAGCTTTGCACGAAATTTTCACTCTAATGACCAGAGGTATTGGGGAACTGATTGTGCGTTAGATCCGCTCCGAACAACCCAGCAAATGAGCGATATTAAATTAGCGTCGTCATCAAAACATCGGTTAAGTCGACCCACATTTTTTTGCCTTCATCATTAATCGACGTTCAGTTATTAATTATCCACTGATAACACATGTATACAATTGAACAAACTTGAAGATTTAAAAAAAATTGTTGAAATGATGGTTTTAAGGGAAACCACGGGGATAAACGTGGAAACATGGTAAATCGGATAAAGGGTCTAATGTATTCGAGATAGGATTGTGTGGGGTGTGTTCGAAAGGCGGGGTGAGTTGGATCGCATAAGGTCAGAGAGGCGCCGCAGACGGTCCTCCGGCAAAACTTTAAATTAGAGTTTTGGCTATAAGCGGGGACGCCAACCCGTCCTCGCTTCCCTTTTATGCCAACAAGCTACAATCAAAATGTTTCTATTTAACCGCTCCTTACAAAAACAACACCCTCCAATATGGAACGGAATCAAGGACAAACTTTTTTTTTGCACTAAAAAATCGTCCCTTTTCATGAAACTCCTTCTGAACAGCGTTTTGAGTACAAATGACTGCTGATGGTTATAGTACTCTTTCTTATTGAAAGATGTGGGATAGGAAACAGTTGACTAGTCTTTTCGAATTGCGCTGCGCACCTGTTAGGCTGGACGATGAGCAGAAGAAAAGAAAAGAGTCTGCGGAAAGGACGAGCGAAGGTTCGAAGGATTCTTCTTTCTCATTCAAAATCCTGCGTTTCTCTAACTGAAGACCTCGGCGAAAATCTTTCTATTGATATTGGCGTAATTTCTCGGAGTGTTGGACATTGAATTTTAGGTGTAATTTAAATCTTCTTCAGTTTAAAGGGTATTCTTATGTCCGGAAGCCACTGTTTCATTTTCTATTATTAATTTATTCATGAACCCTGGAGTCCGGTCGAGAGGTAAAATCGAGTCAGATTTTCAGGGGGGTCCGGAATGGATAATACCTACGTTCCTCGTCCCAGGAAGCCATCACGTATTATTTATGGATATCTTCCGGAGTGCAGGACCACACTTTCTCCCTTTTGTATTCACAAACGCCCCCAACCCACTTTTCCGCGAAAGGGAGGAGCTACAGTGATAGATCGGTCGGGAAAAATACAAAAACCCGCACGGAAATGCTTAGGGTTATTAATGATTCATTATATTAACATCGAAACTCGACCCTAGGGGGTGGGGCAGTGTTGCTCCATTTGCCACCAATATTTTTTTTAGAAAATCTTTTCTCTTTTTTTTGGACCATTTTTTTTTGTTTCGTTGTTCTCTGTATAAAACAAACGACACGGTTCGCCTAATTTTCACGGTTCTTTGGCTTAAAAAACGTTTATTATAAACTTGTCAATGTTTTTTGTTGTTTGATGCAACAATAGCAAATCGACAATCAAAAAGAAATGTTCGCTAAGCCACAGAACCTTTTGTATGTGCAGTGATGTCAGAGAAGACTTTTCAGTTTTTCATTTTCTCAACGAACGTTCAAACATCTTCGAATGCTGCACAACTGTCTAGGACTAGGACAGGATAAACTTTGCGCTACTACCTGGTCTCCTGAGTCCCTGTAGTTCAAGGGAAGATCCTCGATTTCCTTCAATAGTTTAACTCTTCAAGATCTTTTGTCCTCGATCGGGGACCATATAACCGAAAAACCGAGGCAGTAAAGATCCTTTCCGACAACGGCGAATATCTCCACTTCTGTTATGCTAATTGAAGGGCGTAACGCGGATAACAGTCTTCGAGATAATACCGTTTAAAGGGTTCTTCGAGGCCTTTCGCGAGGGAGTCTCAAGGTGTCGTTACTTGTATAGTCACGTTTTATATTCTCCGACACTCTTGGGACGATAAAACAAAAACGTGCTCCTTGAACTCCTTTGGGAATCAAGAAAACGCGCGAGGCTAATTGCAACCCTTTTAGATGTGTTTATTTCTAAACGCTTTTATCCTGGATTTTCTACGTGCTCCAAACCACTAGTAGCATGTTACGCTCTATCTCCTACACTAAAACTTCCTCTTTTATTTTATCGCCAAGTCTTAAAAAAATATCTTTTCTTTGGCCACCCAAGCATTTAAAAAACAAACAAAAATTCGACTTATGTACCTGCATAAGTTAAGTTTAAGGCCGAGTTTTGAACGAAATTTTGGCTTCTTAAACCTAACATCTTCAGTTATTTTTAACCATTTATCTATCTACGACTTCCCACATTTCCCAATAGTACAGCTACCTAATTCTGTTCTGAAAAATCCTAGAATGTTAGATAATTTAGCTTTTGAAGATTAAATACATTTTTAAAGGACGGATGAAATAATCCCTGTTTATCTTCTCATATTTGATAAAAAGGTTTTCATTCTTTCCTCGACCCCTGGACCTTCTGAGTTTTAATTTAAAATTTAATACAGAGTGTCCATAATCTGATAATGAAACCGACTTAAAAAAAAAGTGGGTCTTATCTTAAGCGGGATGAAGCAACTGTTTATTCGCCCAGATAATTAAGCGTATCGAGATGAAAAAAGGGCCCTTGCGGGAAGGTGTAATCCCGTATAATCGGCGACAATATCCGAAATCCCATCAACAGTTTTCCAATTATTTTTTGTACGACTTTTAGTTTTTTTGTTACACTCCCCCCCTTTCCACAGATACAACGGTGGTCATCCTGTCAACAGAGACAGTCGTGTTTTTGGCCGGATGGTTTTCAAAAGCTTCCCCGTTCGCATCATCCCCCTTCACCAATACGCCCTCTTTCGAAAAAAATAAAGAAAATTCGATATAAAAAATAACACCTTTTAGTAAATTAGTTTTTTTTTCTTCTAATATACCGCACTCGTACAGATTGATGCCAACATATCCATCCAAAGTGTTTAAAAAAAAACAAAGCTATTAAATCATATACATGATTTAAAGCGTTTCTGCGAATTAAAATCCTTCGATTTTTTTTTCGGACCCTCTTTAATTTTAGAAATGGAGAAGGAAAAAAAACCATAAATCTTGATTTACCTCGGCCAAAAACCGGCTGGACTGACCACTTATATTTCCCATATTGGCTCTCCTACAACAAAAACACGTTTAGTTAGCTCCGAAAGATATTTAGTGCTGTTTGGCAATTGGCAAATCGCCATAAATAGTCCTTTCTGTATTATCTACTCAATTTTGGCTTAAAAAAATTCTTTTAAAAAGTATAAAATTGTGTAAAAAAAGTTTTCCTAATGACCAAAATAAAGATTTTAAAACGCTGAATACGCCATGGTTGGGAAGAATCTTATTTCTTGTGTATCTCTCCCCATCCAGATGATAATTTCCTTCATTAATTTCAATAATCGAGAGTCCACGGGCGAAAAATCTGATTTCAATATTAAAGTCCAATAAATATAAAAGGGGTTGGCAGCGCGACGGAGGGAATTATAAATCAGAATTGTCGAGTCGGGGATGTGCCCTATCGAGGGTGAGTTCCGATAAGGATTTTCATTAGTAGGAAGGAATTAATATTTTGAAGAAAACGCCCGTTTAAGAATTGGCTCATTAAGGGTTGTTTAGTATTCAAGACTAACGAACGCGTTTAACGATAGGCGTTACGCGTACGAGACGGAAAATGGGGCAACCTGCTCGTTTTAGCTTTTCATTTTGACTTTTCTTTTTTCCAGTTTTAATTATCGTGTTGTGGGGCATATGAAACTTGTGGTAAAAATCCCAAGATGCAAATTAAGAGGAGAAAATACCATATGCGTTGTCTCGCACCCTTTGTCCTTCGCCTTCGAGCTTTGTTTCAACAATAATTCCACATCCGGTTTTCCACGTTGAAAATCCACCGTCGTTCAATTAGCATATGAATTCCGCGTATAAAATACGCTTCTGAATTAAACCCAGGGCTGCACTCGAGCTAGGGACGCACGAGTCCTCGAGGAGGAGTCAAATTAGGCATAACACAAACATATTTGCATAAATACGTCGGGAGCGAGAAACGCAAAGACGGAAACACTTGAGTTATGGAGACCGTTTCCAAATCTTGAATTTTTTTCTTTTCCCTCCCGCATATGCAACGTTTCTCTTCTCTCGGAATCCAATCTCGAAAATGGGCTTTGTCTGTTCTGTTCTCGCATAACTCGGGGGAAAACCACTCGGGCAACTTTTTCATTTAATAATTCCCCAAGACGAAGTGGCTCGTATTCACATATGTATGTAATGTATGGACCCGGCAATCTGCTCCCTACGCGAGAGACCCCTCTTACTAGTAGTCAGAAATGGATTTTTTCATTTGCTACAAATGTTTCGTTTCATCCGTTTCTTTCTATACTTCCAAAATTTTTTTCGAACATCACCTATAAACCGCCTGGTAGCCAAGCATTAGAAGAGAAGATAATCTGAATTTTTTGTCATCATTTTAAAAAAAAAACAATATCTAGTCTTCTCTTCAAAAACTATTGTTTCTTATCATTTAGAAAGGGTAGATGCTCCTACTACCCCTTCTATAAATACCCCACTGCATACTTATCTTGACCTTATTTCCCATCGGCCCAAAATCCATCACTTTCTAAACCTTTCACCAGAAAAACTATCATAGACAAGTTTGTCGAAGACAATAAAGACTAGTCGTACAACGTAGGACACCAAACTCCTCCAACTGTTAAAAAACATCGATTTATTTTAAAGCCAACATGGAGCATACTAAGGTACTCTCATAATTTATTACTTCTAGCCTAAGCATTTTTCAACTAAAAAATTAATTTTTTCCAATATAATTTTAATTAGTCACGCTCTTACACATTTTACAGTGTAAAAATTTAAAAATCATTAATTTCTATCAAAAGTTACCAAAATTAAATTAAATTAGAGGTTAATGTATTGAAATTCTGTTTAGATGACTCAAGATCCGAAATTGTATTCGAGCAAGTCGGGGGGCCATCAAAAGAGGCGAAATATATACTAGAAACTTACGCAAAGAAGAACCTCCAATGGAAAAGCGACGAAACTGCTATGGACATGGGATGTGGCCCCGGTGACGTCACGAATTGTATTTTGCTTCCTTTTATCGACGATAAAGTCAAATCAATCGTACGTTCTATTATTTTTGGTTTCTTTAAGATCTGAAGATGTCGGCGTTGTAGTTGACAAAACTAGTCGCTTACTAATAAACTAATTATTTTTTTAAATGTTTTTTTTTTATAGAGAGGCGTCGACGTGAACCCGAAAATGATCGAGTTCGCCAAAGAACGTTATACGAATCCCAAACTCAAGTTCGAAGTTGGCGACATGGGTTCGTCTAAATTCAATGCGAAGCCTGAGGTCGACAAAATTTTTTCGTTTTTCGCCGTTCAATGGGTTGCCGATAGGAAGTAAGGATTCCATTTTTATTTGAAGCGATTTTTTCAATTCTTTTTAGAACTTTGGCTGCTAATATATTCAATTCTTTGACACCTGGAGGCCAAGCTTTTCTTTTGATCGTCGCCAGAAACGGCATGTATTATGTCTGGGATAAAATCGCCAACTCGGATGCTTGGAAAAAGCATTTACCTGTAAGTAAATTTTTAAAATCTTGAGTTTTCCACACGAACGAACGACAAGTTTTATGAAAACAGGTTTCTGCATTCCTATAATTTCGAGGAATAACCCTCTTTTTTTTTAGGATGCCCCGAAATGTATTAACGAATACGCGTACAGCAGTGACCCCGAAGCCTTGATTACAGACACATTAAAAGACGCAGGATTAAAAATTGACTTTTCGACCACGGTTGAACGTAAAAATGTTTTCCAAGCAGCGAGCCCGACCAATGAAGAAATGAGTAAGTCTTACCTTGAATTTTAATATTTCATTAATGTTTTTATAGTCAAAAGCATCAGAATGGTCGACCCATACGTTCTCAAGTTACCCGAGGAACTGAGGGATTGCTATTTGAACGACGTTCTTGAACTTTTGAAAAAGACCGTCTCGCCAACTGGAGCCAACGATTATACAGCTCTAGTTGTAATTGCATCCAAGCCTTGCGCGTAAAATCATTCTAAGCCTAAATAAATTTACAGTTACAAATTGATTAATTTTTGTCCAATTTTCTTATTCTATGAAAAATAAAGAAGTAATTTTTCAACTTTTGAGTAATATCCCTCTCCAATTTCCAAACACGTAGAAAAAGGTCGTAAATAAGTACTGGTGTGTATACAGGGTGTCCGGAAACACATGGCAAGCGTCTGGGAGAGCGTTAAAAAGTGGTTTTACGAAAAAAAGTTAAATGTAAACCCCCCTTAATTTAAATCAAAGAATTTGATGGTGTAGTTTAAAATCCGCCTGGATATACAGGGTGTCCCAGACACAACCTAACTTCGTTATTTCAAATGAGAACCCCTATTTTTTATTTCAGATTCGTAATCTACGCAAAATTTCAAGTAGATTTGAGTACTCATATGACGATTTTGGACAACTTTTAAAAAATGTAAAATTTTAGCGTTTTTTGCGCTAAAATCCGTTAAAATTGACCTAGGAGACTCGTTTTTTTTTAATTCCACTTATTTTTTCCCGAAGAATCCAACTGTCTCAAATTTGAGCATCTTCGCATTCAGCATCACGAGATTTCGTCGCTAATGGCTTTTTTTCAAGTTAGAACCCAAATTTTTAGTTCAGAAATGAAAATTAGCACTTGTTGAAAGGAATTTTTCTTTCGGACCACAAATTTTGAAAGAGCTACAGCGTCTTTTGTGTTTATGCATCAAAAATTAAAATTCCGTCAACAAATCGCTAATTTCCATTTTTGAAGTATGGAATTTGGAGTTAAACTTGAAAAAAGGCCATTAGCGACGAAATCTCGTGATGCTGAATGCGAAGATGCTCAAATTTGAGACAGTTGGATTCTTCGGGAAAAAATAAGTGGAATTAAAAAAAAAACGAGTCTCCTAGGTCAATTTTAACGGATTTTAGCGCAAAAACGCTAAAATTTTACATTTTTTAAAAGTTGTCCAAACTTGTCATATGAGTACTCAAATCTACTTGAAATTTTGCGTAGATTACGAATCTGAAATAAAAAATAGGAGTTCTCATTTGAAATAACGAAGTTAGGTTGCGTCTGGGACACCCTGTATATCCAGGCGGATTTTAAACTACACCATCAAATTCTTTGATTTAAATTAAGGGGGGTTTACATTTAACTTTTTTTCGTAAAACCACTTTTTAACGCTCTCCCAGACGCTTGCCATGTGTTTCCGGACACCCTGTATAGCTGACCCCGATGGCGACTTTCTCAAGGAGAAAAAGAAATTTTTCGTCGCTATTATTTGAGTATTAGCTTTCGTCTTTGAACTGCTGTAGGGGCTGTAGGGATTAAAGAAAATTGTTTAATTTTTCCAACAGTGATGTAAAAGTATGATTTATCAACATAAAAAGTATAGCGGTTAGAACAAACTGTGAATTTTGTTAACAGTGATCCTTTAATTTATTATGTAGTGTATGAAAAAATAATTGGTGTTTAGGAAACGTTACACCCCCTGGGGTATTAACAACGTCTTAAGTTATTCTAAGCTCGGCTTTGGAACGGCAAGATCCCCGGGACTTGATCAATAATCTTGCTATCGGTGAGCATATTAGGAAGGCTTAAGGTTACGACATGAATAACATAAAGGGTGGGGGCGGGGGTTAGAATCGTATGAGCGTTTAACTTCACCCTCGGGACTCCCGCATACGTCCTACCGAATCCCCCCGCCCCAACCATAACCTTGGAACACGGCGAATCGAATCGCACGGAAAATTTCATATCAAAATGGCTCCAATTAATTATTCTTGATGTACTTATAAACTAAGAATTTTTGAAATATAAACTTTTCCGATCCATCAAAATGAAGGTAGTAATTTTAAGTATTTTTGCTTCATTTACTTGTACAGTGTATACCGCTTTCTTGAAGGTATGTAAATTTTTTTAATTGCTATCATCCGATAAAAGCCTATATCCAAGGATTTGGAACACGGTTTCATAAAGCTTAGCACTTAAAAACATTTTTCCCACAGGGAAGGCCGACATCTTTTTTTATACACTTTTTTTATTGTTTTAGATTTCATAAATTTCCTTCTTAAATTACATATTTTATTTATGAACAAATGAAGAACTTCGAGAAAAAAAATGGCGGGAGCGGAAAAAATTGAACATCTCTTTTTTTTTATCACTTAGATTTATGAAGACCCGGGCTTATATTCAAATTTATCCGCAAACCATCAAAAGGAAGCGAAATATATAGTGGATACGTATTTCAAAAGTCGGGTCATATGGAAAAATACGAAAAAAGAGACGGTTTTGGACATGGGATGCGGTCCCGGTGACGTCACACGTTTAGTTTTGCTTCCTTTCGTCGAATCAAAAATCGCATCCATTGTATATATTGACGTATTTTATTTATTTTTATAAAATTGATTTTCGTAGCGCGGGGTCGACATTGATTCAAAAATGATCGCTTTAGCCAAAAAAAGAATGGTGACGCTAAACATTTACTCCGTTGCTGACGTTGGATCGAAAACTTGGTCAGATTACGGGATAAAACCTGTGGATAAACTCTTTTCGTTTTTCGCCTTACAATGGGTACGCGATAGAAGGTAATAATACTAAAATGTTTATTATTGTCCTGGAGGAAATGAAACCTTCCTAACCACTTTCATATGTGACATACAGCGCTTCGGGTGAGAACTTTTAGTAAGAGAGGCCCACAAAGCCAATTGCCTAGCCGGTCCCAAGACTTTGAAGCTTTAATTTTTCTTTTCAGTATTCTTGCTAAAAATATCTACTATTCTTTGCAACCTCAAGGTCAAGCTTTTCTTTTACTCGTCGCCAAAAACGGTATTTATAACGTCTGGGACAAAGTCTGTAAATTTGAAAAGTGGAAGAAACATTTACCTGTAAGATTTAAGTTTTTAAAAAAACATTTAATTTAATATTTAGGACGCCCCTGAACACATAAACGAATACGTTTATAGCAACGACCCTAAAGGTTTGTTTACCGACGCTTTAAAATCAGCCGGATTGCGCGTCGACTACGCAACTTTGGCCGATCGAAAGGATATTTTTAAAGCTTCGGACGACTCAGATGAAGCAATGAGTAAGTTTTAATGGCAACCTTCAAATTATAAATTAAAAACAAAATTAGTTTCTGCTATACGAACTGTGGATCCTTATGTCGAGAAGCTGCCAGACAATTTGAAAGATGAATATTTGAAAGATGTTCTTCGAGTTTTAAAAAAAGACGTTGGACCCAAAGGTAGCGTAGATTACACAGCTCTCATTGTAACTGCCACCAGACCATGAAAAATGCATCTGGAAATAAAATAAAGCATAAAAATCCTAATTTTTACCATGTTAATACCTACCGTGTAGACAGAGAATCACATCAGCTGTTCAGAAGGCTGCGCAAGAATTCAGAATTTTCACGCAGATGCCTCAAACTCCATCAAAAATTGGTTTATTGTAATATTTGATGTTAAAACTTATATAAAGCGATGGTTTCTATTATGATACTGAGGGGTAGCGTATAGAGTGGTGTTTGGTTGACAGATACTTTTTCGTAATAGGGTATAGGTTAGCATATAGAGGAGAAGGCGTTTCCTATCCTCCGGGGCAAAAGCCGTAATGGAAGAGGGGCTCCCGAGATTGAACTTACCCCGAGAAGGGAAAAAAAGATAACTCTTTTCATAAACGTTTTTTTCATTTAAAATAATTCAGTCAGGAATGGTTTATTAATGAAACATTAGCATAATAGGACGTCTGAATCCGTTTTGGGGATTAATTCTGAAACATGACTCGGTTTTTGTTCTCGCATATGCCGGGGCAGTTTGTTAACGTTTCGGCTCAAAACCCGGTAATTATCAAATCGTCCTTTTCGCCATTTACAAAACGTGGAGGTTGATTAATGTAATTTTGCAAATTCGCACCTTTTCCTCAATTTCCACATTTCGGACGGCTAATTAACATATTTCGCTTTAGCATTATTTATGCAGTCAATTTTAACGAGTCAAAACTTTAATACGTCAAAAATAGCTAAGTGGTTAAAAATTAGGAGAGAAAAAGAGAACGATAAATAATCGCGGCGTGTTTTTTTGCCGTTTGTGATAAGAAGGGGGTGGTTATGGGTTTTCGCATCATTCGGCCAATAAGTAGCCTTGACGGCGGTAGATTTTGCGGGGTAGGGGTCGAGGGTGAAAAGCGACCCTTCCCTTGTATATTCATAAGGGTGTTTATATACAGAAGGAAAATAGGTTTCACACGGGTTTTCATCTGTGGGGTGAATATATTGGCTCGGATCCAGGGGGATTTTCGGTTATCCCTTATGTGGTCAAGAGAAAAAACCTCCTCCCTCTCTTCCATCTTTTGTATCCGATACAATCTTGCCTCCGGCCAAGGCAATATGGCCGCCGAAGTTATGTTAATACAACATTCTTTTCAAAAAAATGATGGATTGTAAACAAAAAAAAAGTTTTTTTTGGGAGGTAAGTTAGTGGGAGTAATTTGGTGGAAAAATTAGATGTCGGAGTTACAATAGGGGTGGTTAAAGGGGAGTTTGAGGTGGTTAGGTTGACGCCGGGAGGAGGTTTTTGAGGGTGGAAATTGAGTTGTGTTTTCGGCGTCGGTTAGCTCCCCATTACCTTAGACCCTCTTTTGCATTTTCAATCCCAGCAGACGCCTTAGGGGTACCTCGACTCCCAATTATATTTGCCTAAATTGTAACTAACAGGAAACACCGACCCTAATATCTGATGAAGACCGGAAGGAGGGGGACTGGGATAATGTGTTTTAAACGCCATCAATAGGATGAAACCTCATCCATTTTGCATTCAGAATAATTCAGATTTTATATTGAATTCTTAAGACAATGGGCAGTCAATTTCTGAGTAGAATTACTATTGGTGAGAAGGTTCAAGGCCGTTTCAGAACTCCCCAAAAATTGTTTAAAGAAAAATCCGCTTGTGCGCCATCATCTGGAAGGTATGGTTCCTCATGAATTGAATAAGCTATAAAACAGGGTTTTGCTATATTTTATTAATATTTTGGTCGAAAAGTGGCGGACCCTTCAATGGATTTTGAGAGGGGAAGGGACATAAATTCAGATTAGGGTTCCGTCTCAATCTGCACTCGGCCAAATTGGATCTCGAGAGAAACAGATTCCTGGGTCACATCTTCAATTCAAATCCTTAATCCTTATTTTGGTAAAAGTTTTTCTTCTCGATTTTTAGAATGCTTCGATCGAATAAGAAGTGAGGGAAAAAAAACGTGTTGAAAAAGGGTTCGGTTTTTAATAGGATTAACAGATTTCTACGTCGCCCTGGACCAGGGAGTGAGAAAAAAACCGAGGGTTGAAAACACAAATAAGCGTTAATTAGGTTTTTAAACCTTTCGCTTTAAATTGCCAATTATAAAGGCTGGGTGGTTTGATTAAACTTCTCTTTAATTTATTACTCGCAGAGATTTTTTATCCGATGTAATGCCTGTAGTAGGTATCTAAAAAATACAGCTTGAGTTATTCCTACGGGCAGGTAGTTTGAATTTGTTCAAGTTGATATGAGTTTCTTGGTAAATAGGGAATGATAGAATCTGACATATCTTATGCTGGATTGAGCCATATAGATATAAGATATAAGCGTAGGGCGGTCGGAGAGGGGGTTTTCCCTTTTCACTTAGATTAATAGTAAGCAATCTCCCAACACATAACAGCTCCTCCTAAACTACCATAATATATATACTGGAGCCATAATTCGGATTTTCCCCCGTTTTATAATCCGGCCACTTCAATTCTGTTTGAGGAAAGTCTAAGATCTCCGGGACGAAAGTAGTAAAGTTTATCGCGCGACAATAAAATACGGCACCGTGCAGTTTATATAATTGTAGTTGGCGGATTCATCGGGGGAAATTGCGATTTGTTTGTCGAGAATGTGTGAGTTTTCTTTTCGCATGAGAGCCGTCGGGAGCGATAAAAAAGAAGTTTATTACTCGAGTCCGTTTATTGCAATTAAATAAAACTCTTATTCAGCATTGGTTAAAACAATGATTTTCCTTGCGAATATTCTTATTCTGACTCCCAAAGTGTTCTGGGAAATCCATAGGACAAAGAACTTGGTAGTGCCAAGGTCCAATTATGACCATCAACTCGATATGATAGGAAGTGTTTGGCAGTCACCTTCAAGGTATCTACTATCTAGGTGTGTCTGGGATATTCACGTGTGTACTATCTACCAACAGGTCGAAATTTAAAGAGACCATAAGGAAGTGTAGTCTCCTGCCAACTTAAATGATTTATCAACAACTGTGCAGAGGAGAAATTATGTAGATAGGTAATTTTTTAGACATAAAGTGTTGAGGGAGGGTGGATGGTTTCCAGTAAAGATGTAAAACGGCGAGATATCGCCCTTATTGCCCCAACAACATTCTGCGGTATTAAAATGTCTCCCTTGTTTCAAATACGGGATCCGTAGGGACACAAAAAAAGGCCATTACCCTTGGGCGGGAACTGGGTTTTTAATGTCAGCCTGTCAGGGTTTGAAATTAAGAATGGGCAAGATGAATCAGGAGAGCAGATTGGCCGACGGTTGTGGGACATGCAAAACTTTGTACAACAATTACAAAAGCGGGAGATAATATCGCGGAAGCTAAATGGGTTCCCTCCCTCACCACAAAACTAGACTCCCTGTACGATAAGACTGCCTCATAAACCAATTACAAAAATGCGTCTCTTGCCTCTCACGATCCGTTACCCTTTTCGGAAATAGCAATCCCCGGACTAACGGCGCCCTCGGATACATTAATACCCTTTATTGTTTTAGGGCGATCCAATATGGGGATCAACTTGACACCATTCAACTAGCCCTTCGAGACTAATTTACAGAGTCGTTTACCTTGATTATAATGATCTCCCGAGTGGTATAGAGACATTAAATACTTCCCTTCTTCCCCACCCTTTCTAACTTTTATCGTCACCCTATTTATACCATTCGATTAATCAACATCCCTTAACACATGTCGACCCTTGTCTCATCTATTCTTTACTTCAATCTTCAATGACTCCAGCTTGGAGGGCTCAACGAAGTTTGCCCAGTTAAACAATTCAAAATCGTTTGCCAGTAGCCCTATTAAAACATCCTCCAACCTTCCTGCTTCAAAGGAGGAAACATGTTTGAGCAATGTTCTTTTCATGTGTGTTATATTAACAAGAGTGAAGAGGGGGCCATCGGACAATACGGATGTAGATTCTGTAACCGAGGGTGAGCAGCTCCATTTCAAGATCCGTTCCGGTTCCAGTTGATCTCATGCGGAATCATCCTGTTAGTGTTTCGAGTGTCATCAGAAAGAGGCTCCATTGTCAAAGGAAGAATAGAACCCCGAATTATAAATAATCTATTAAAATATTTTTTATTGATCGAAACAACTGTTTGTTGAATAGTTTTTCTATAATGATAATAAAATTTGTAATTTTTTATAGTATTTTATTGATCTCTTATAAAAACAAAAGTTCGTCGAAAAACAATATTGAGAGGCGAAAAAAAAAGTTGGAGTTTGTTTTTCTTGGATTAGTTTGGATCAAGATGGCCGATGAATCCCTAAAACTCGGTTCTCCCCGCCTTCTCTGTGATAAGTAGTCCGCAATCTTGTTCTCCGGGATGGAAACTGTTTGGGGTCATCACTTGAAAAACTTCCGAGAGAAGATTAGGTGGGCGGGGGTCGGGTTCGCTCTCTTTTTTACGAGTGTATCTTAAGCCCGTTGGAGAAGATGCCGATATTTCACAAAAATAGCATTTACGTCACGGAGACAGACAACGTCTTATATTTTTTTATCGCCGCATCAACTTTATTTTTGTTCGTAAATCTGTAAAAGTCGACTATCAGAAACGGGATTCGTAGGATTACATATTCATTGACGGATTCTGACCGCATATTGCACGACAATGAATCTCCCTCTTTCTAAATCCCCTAATATGAATATTCAATAAAGAACAAAAACTCATGGAAATGAAAAGGTCGTATGTATGGAGTGCATAAATTGAGAAGGATACGATTGTCAATCTGTTGATTTGCTTACGGTATGGAAACCCTATTGGCTATTGTCCGGCCATGTATAATTTCGTCATTTTAATACAATTTTCGTACAGACTTCTCCAATGTGGCATCCAGGCATCATGGAGGTGCCCATGATTATCATTTCAAGCGCAGCATGGTAGCTAAAAAGCGACTTCCATTTCCGTTCGCCAAGTTCAATACTGACTTATAGGTAAGGAAATGTTACCAGAAAAGCCCTTCATCGTAACTTTCAGGAAGTTAAGACGTCTTAAGCAGACATCAAGAAATGACTATCACTTTGAAGTTTTCCAGGAAACCCAATTTCGCCCTGAATATGATGTCATCTTCTCTTCTACCTATGATTAATTTGAAAGGATGGGAAGGCTCAGCATTCCGATAATAAAAAAGTTTGTAGATCATTTTAGCCTTTTAAATTATGCCAGGTCGCGTGGCAAACTGTGACGAAATAGTCTTTTGTCGAAAGGAACCCCCATAATAAAAGTCGAAAATCAGGTCGGAAAAGGGGAGAGGGTACGTTCCCACCCTTGTTATCCTTTTATCCACGGTAGAGACCGTAAACTTCATCGTAGTTATGCATAAAAAAATAATCGAGGCTTGCGCTTTAAAGATAAAAAAAATAGCAATTACTGAAAGGATCCCTCAATCAGGAGTCGTAAAAATTGAAAACGGTTTTTTTCCCTCTTCGGTTCATAAAAAGGCGCCCTTGCTTATCTAACCGTTCCCATATTGCTCCAAAAGTCTCAATCCTTCAAGATATATATTTTTTCTGACCATAACATTATACAGAATGCATTTTCCAGTTCAAAAATCTAAGGTTAATCCTGCTGAGCTGGCATTTGTTTAATTCAATAACCAGAAAGAAGAAAAAAAGGGGGACAGTTTTTTTTTTAAGTTTTCGGGAGGGTGCAATCGGGGCAAAAGCGAAACAAACAATTGACTCTCGGTCTTATCGGCCTCCTTTCGCTCCATTTAATTTAAACAGCGACGTTACATCCTCATCCTACTCCACCCCCACAAAACCACCATTGTGTTACTCCCTATTAGCCTACCAAGACCCCGAACGTCCTTAAATCACAATTAACACCAAAATCTACGTTTTCCACAATATGGAAACACTAGTCTTGTAAATAAGGTTTTAAATAAAACGGTTTTTTAAATTAACAACTTTTAATTCACATCAATAACATTCAGGTGCATTACAGACACTAATTACATAAATATACATACATTTATACATTAGGTAACATAGAAGGTAGTTAATAACAATATAAATAAATTAAATTTCAAAATAAAAAAGGAAAAAGCGTGAACTGCCTTTTTTGGGGTTTGAACCAATGGATGCTCGATAAAAATTTGGAATTTTTTTCAGGATTTCAATAGTAACAAATATTGCACTAGAGCCTTGGCCAAAATATTTACAAGCTGTACATAACAATACTACATATAAATCAAAGGGTAATTTCTAAGATGAAATGACTAGAAGATATGATTTTAGTGATTATATGTTTCAATATTGTAAGCGTTTGGTTTGATTTGAGATTTATGTCACTTGTTGGGACGTCGACGTCCGGAGGTTTCAGCTTCGTCGATTTTGTCGCCGTCTTTGTCCTGGTGGGCAGTCATATGGCGAGTGAGGTGATGGCGTTCGCGGAAAGTTTCGTTACAGACGGGACATCGGAGCTTGTCTTGTTCACGTCTTCGGCGGTGAGTGTCGGCAAGAGCGTTGTCGCTTTTGTGCTGCGAACGCATATGGTAGACGAGATCGGAGGTCATTCTAAAGCTGATATTGCATTTCGCACAGACGTTTTGTGCAGGAAGGGTTAGTGCAGCCAAAGACGGTGGTAGCAACGCCGCTGTCACGTTCGCCGCAGTCAGTAAAGGAGTCGTCGTGCCGAACGTGCCCGGAAATGGATACGCCATCGCCAAATTCCCATATGGAATTACCTCAGGATATCTTTTTGAACTACTCCCTTTCTCTTCAGGCTTGAAACCTTGAAAATCTTCTCTTTTCTCTCTAGGTTGATAATAAGGAGGAGTATTCGGCTTCGGAAAATATTGCTTTCCATAATACGGTGATGTTTCTCTTACCGGAGGACTCAAACTTTCTTGATAGGTCAACTCAGGCGATACTGCCGGAGAAACCGGACTCTCCATCCTTGGATTTGAAACTTTCGTGAAAGCACTTTTAGCAAATTGATTTTCCGGTTCTTTCGGCATTAATAATCCCAATGGTACGTCGGGATAATGCTTCTCTTCCGGAGAATATCTTTGAAGCAAAGTATTTGTACTCACGAGACGTAATTGTTCTTTGATTTCTTCTTGATGGCGGCGTTTTGAGGAATCGTCCGGTGCCATTAAAAATGCGACGTCGAAGCTTCTTTTCGCCGGTTTAGGCGGCGACGGAGGCGATGAGCTTTCGCTTCTTGGCGACCCGGCGCTGATAAAAGCTCCGGTCGTTTCTACACGCCTTCGAACGTCCATAGTCATTCTAAGTATCACCTAGAAATCCAATGTCAAATATAATCACAAATAAAATAAAATCAACTTACGGTTTCAATGTCGAAACGTGTCTTATCAAAATCATACGAATGCGGTTCCCTTCTATGTCAGATGCTGACTGATACTCGGACGGGATCTCCCTCATCTGTACATGGTTAAAGCTCCACCCCCGTTCTGAAGGCGGAGCTTATTTCGCCCAACCAGTTTCCCCGAGACGTAACCCCCTCTCGCCGTTGAATCCACCAAGTTCTTGCGCACCCCAGTCACTACTGTTCCATTTAAAAGGGAGGGAGGAAAATAAAGAATTCCAAGATAAAAGGGAAAAAAAGAGCATTTTGAACAATTCGTTTAAAATACAATGTATTTTGCTTCTTTTTACAATTTTTAAAAATATTCTATTTACCTTTATACCTATTTATCTTTTTTTTAATTTTATTAACCCATAATATGTGATATGTCATATTTCCCAAATTTTTTCTGCTGTCGAATTTTTCGAAAAGAAGAAATTTTTCAAATTAATTGCATTTAACATAGGATTTTAGTAGACATTGGTTCTCGACCAAGCGCGGAAAACGCGAAAAACGGCTAATCGAGGGTTTTTTTTTTTGAGATAGTTTAATAATTTTATTGGCAACGAAAATGATGTAACTATAAAGTTTCGTAGTCATTTTCTGGTTCTAAACGTTAAATAAAAGGTAAATAAATATGTAAAAAACATTTATTTAGTTAAAAACAAAAGTATGTAGGGAGTAAAAAAAAAATTAAAATTGGTGAATGACAGATTATTTTGAGAACTAGTTCCCCATTTCGACAAAAAATTATTTATGTATTTTCCTTCGAAAAACCGAGAAAGACTAAAGAAGTCATAGAAACTGGCAATAAAAATCATTTTGTAAACAAACTTTTCGGAGAAATGAAATAACGAAAAGACGGTGAGAACAATAAGGGTGGTGCTAATGTCCTTCCTAGAATATCGAGCATAAAAAAACAGCAACGTTTCATTATTTTTTTATAAATCCCTCGTTGAACGGATAATTGATGGAGAAAATCTGAAAAAAAAGCGCGGATAAGCCGAGGAACAGTTAAACGAGGGACGGATAAACGAGGGTATACTGTATTCCAGGAAAATATGGTACCTCAAGATCGTACAAATAGTACCTACCACAGTAGCGCATTAAAAAAATTTAAAAGTAAAATAAAAATTCTAAGAGATTTTGGGGAAAAATGAAGGAAAATTGCGGTAAAGTGCTCTGGAAATAACTGGCCATCGACAGCTGGCACAACATGCCGCTTAACGATCGGGAAGGTCACTAATTGGGGTGAAGAAGGCCTTGAAACTGGACATGAAAAGTAATACAATAAAAACCCCTCTCGTAGAAAAATTTAAAATTAAATTTTAACTTCCTTAAAGAAGTAATTGTGATACTTTCCACGTCAGATTTGGAACCCCCTGAGGATCAAATCGAATATTGATCTATACCGATCTCAACTTTGTCTGTGGTGCCGGCCGTCCGTAGCATTTTTTTCCGGAAAACTTTACGGTCAATGTTTTCAACCGATTTTTAACAGATTTTCACCAAATTTTCTTTAGTCGGTGAACAAGAAACTAACGAGGGGATTTTTGAATTTCGAAAAATGGCGGAGATACGTCAGTTTGAAATTTGAAAAATTTCTCTGCGGCCGTACCGTTGTTCCGATTTTCACCAAATTTTCACCAATCACTCCTTATACTTTTACAAATTGTTGGTAATTTTGTAGTCAGGTTTTAGGTAAGCGGTTTTTAGCATGAAGTAAATTGAAAAACGATTTAAAAAAGAAAATATAACCTGTTAGCAATTCATAAGGCTCATAATGCTTGGAAATACCTACTCAGACAGAATGCATTTATTTTGCAGCCCAAAACTGCTGTAACTTTAAATTCTTTAAGGAAGTTAAAAATAATTTTTGCAATATCATTTGTCTCATCTATTGGAAAGCAATAAGCATAACCCCTAGTTGGATCACATTATGGGTTTTACGAGCGAGTCTTTTTAGATAAGAAAATAAGTAATACGTCATATTTTTTTAGGAAACGCCGATACCATATTTCTCGTAACCTATCTCTCAGATCTCTACTAGGACTGGCCGAGGGAAAAAAAAGGGTGGTGCAATAACAATAACCGGCGTATAAATCATTCGGATATCATTTTCGAAGCTAAAGAGCCCCGGAGGCGGCCGAAGGGGAGGGAAAAACGGGTGGAAAGCCGCCCTCCCCGAACTAAGATATCTCACGGAGGGTGTCATGATGGGCAATTTGTCCCCCCCCCCCTCCCGTTACAGTGGAGCGTGGCGAGGATCAATTAGCGGGCCGCGTGCGAACGTTGTTCTCGCCTAACTTTCATATCAATATGGCCCACTTTGTGGAAAGAAAAAATTATACCACCCACCAAGATAATCTCACAGTAATTTATTTAAATCGTATATTATTTTAATCTTAAGTACCTACTTAAAAGTTATCCAATTTAAAATTTAAACCAAAAGGATATCCCTAAGCACGGACGTTACTGGGAATTTCATCCACCATGTGAATCGGGAACCATCCTGCTGATTACGTAAATGATTTGTCTGCCTTTAACGAACACGCACACAGTCTTTACCGACTTGGCGTCCCGCGAAGAAAAATCATTGAGACATTTTTTAAGGCAAAATATGAAAAGAAATAAAATTGAAAGTCAAATAATAAAAAGGAAAAAGAGACATAATTTATATTGAATGGGATCAGAAAGATAATAATCGTCCATAAAAAGTCGGAGGAAACAAGCATAGATGTTCCTTATGTCCGATCCTTTAGGATCCTGTCATGGGAGGAGTCCGCCCTCGGATTTTTACATCTGTGCATGAATATTGCGTTAAAGTTGCACGTTTTACGGCCGAATTATGTAAATTCCTCTTTTCCCCTCCTCGTCTCTTCCAAAGTGGAATGGGGAGTAGTGGAAAGGGATAATATTTTTCTGAATTGCGGGCCATCTTTTTCCGGATCCTTGTGCTGTAGAATAGTCCCCGTTCCAACCCTCCTCGCGGGCGTTATGTCTACCGGCGGGAGAATAGAAGAGAGAGAGAGAAAAAACATTTTTTTACGTTTCCCTTCTACTTTTCTAACTGAAATATATGTGTTTTGGAAGTCGTTACGACGAGATATCCCTTGCATATTTCGGGAGGAAATCATATAAATCGGAATACGATTATCACCGCCCTTTTTTTAAAACTTTTATAAATGAATGAAGCAGTGAGAACACGGATTGTGTTGTGGTAGTAAAGGGGGGGATGAATTAACAGGGTGAGACGAATTTCTCGACGTCCGCCTCGAGTGTGATACGGATCCCGTGGCTAATGTCCCTCTACTCGATTTTCTTCCTCCCCGCGCCGTTCCCATGACACATCCAAACAACTGTCCGTCTTTCCCACAGCGACGACGAGATTTCGTACGCACATATTTCTTAATTTACCATTTAAACGGAGCTGAAATATAATTAATTCGCGTGGACACGTGCGTGGAAAGTCGAGTGTTGTTTGTTCTCCGAGAACATCTGTGGTTCCAAGTTACTTCTCATTTTTTATTTGTTCCACTCAACATGAACTTTTTTTTCAAAAATTTGTTAAAATTTCATTTTTTGAAAACTCCCAGGCTTTTTAAATTTCTCCATTCATGTAAAGCCAAACCTCTAGGTACGCAATGGACAACTTAAAAAGTAAACTTTGGAAAAAAAAAAATGAATAAAAGAAAATCCATACATCATGGACGAAGAATGAGGAAAATGGAGCAGATTGGATTTACGTTTTTTTTCTTCATTCGAATAGAGATTCAAAGCGTAAACAACGTCCACCCGTTCATCATTCGGGGTTCAATATGTGCTCCGGATTTTCGACAGGAGTCTTGAATATGGAAAAGTTTTCCTTCGCCTTTTATACATGATGAGAAAAATATAAAAGAAAAGAGAAAAAAAAGAAAGAGAGGAAAAAAAGCACATTTGCATAAGGAGCCCTCAGGAAGCGGTCTGGATAAAAACACAGAATTCACCTTCCCGTCCCGAGACTATAAAAACGTTTCTTTTTATCCTTCCTGATTTTTGTCTCGGATTAGAATAGGCCGTAAATAATGCAAACAAAGGTACAACACTGTCTGAGTAATTTGAACTTTTTTTTATTATTCTGACAGCTATGACTACTTTTAAAAAAATGTGCTGCTGAATAAAAAAAGTTTACAATAAAACGAGCAGAAGTAAGATTATTCAGGGGTTATTAGTCAACTTGCTCGGAGGGAATATTTGAGAGGGAAATCTAGTTTTAACGTAAAGCAACAAACTAAGAAGACAGCACACGCATTGAGGAAAAAAAAGATCAACAATTTCAGTGCGGAGGACGCCCCCATGTGCGTCCTCGAAATATGTCTTCCACTGACGGAGGACGCCCCCACAGGCGTCCGGAGTTCGCTCATTTTCTAAAGGCTCCCTACTCGTTCCGCCTTGAGGAATCGCTTTGAAACTTTACAGTTCGCCTTAGAATAGCCTCGAGTTTCTGTGCAAGTCGTTTCTTATTTGTTCAATTTTCACGAATTTTTCGTGAAATTTGGACATTTTTATGTACCTAAGTAATTTTTTTATGCTTCAAACATTATTTTTAATATGAATTCAGTCAATTTTAACAATAGAAAGAAGAAAAAAACTTAATATTTTGGTATTTTTTAGACTTTTTACGTCCATTTTTACCGACTTCAAAAGATAAAACTTCGGCTTCATTAATTGTTTTAAAAATAATGAATTTAGTTTTATTTTTTAAGATTAGGCTTAAAATGTTAACTTTTATTATTTTGTATTTTATTTTAAGTTTTTAGTTCGTAAAAAATTAATTTTCATAGTATAGTATTGCGGGTTGCATAAGCAAACTTGTGGTGCGGAGGACGCCCCGGTAGGCGTCTTCAAAAACTCCCGTTTTAGCTCCCGTCCGAGGGTTTTGATTCAAGTAATGCATAGCCCGCAGCGAATGTGTCAATACCAATTTCCATAAAAAATAATGAATTCAAAGACCTCTAGATTGTGCCCCCTTTGAATTAAGAAGCTATGAAGCTGTCTTAGGTGAAGTCAGGAAGTTCTTAAGATATTTCTGCTATAAACAGCAGTTTTATAAATAGTTGTGAACATAAATTAAATATATTAATTCTGGCAATTATATATTAGTTCTTTTTATGACCAATTACGAAATAATCTTTTTAAATTATAATTGTGAATTTTTTTAACCAATGAATGAGCACTCTACAAAAATTCAATTTCTCTTTGTTCGAAAAAAAAGGGAAAAAAAGAGGTAAAAATTAAACAGTTTTCTCAATTATTTATGAAGTTTGAAGAGAGAAAGAAAAATTGAATTTTATGCTCAAGCTGAAAAATTACTCATCTGAATATAAAAGAAGGTAATGGGCGTTTAAAAGTGACTAACGAGAAGCACTATGAAAGTCCATTAATTACAAATTCTTAACCCGAAGTGACCGGGTTCTGAGTTTTTAATGGGCGAAAACGTCATGCGGCCGGGGAGGGGTGGAAGGGAGAGCATTTTGTATTCAAATTGTTTTCATGTGCTCACTGATGTCTGAAACGATAAAAATGTTATGAAAAGTGTAGCCCCGAGGATTTTTTTTTCTCTCACTACCCCGGCTCCCTTTTTTTAACGAGTCACCCGACGCCTTATTCCTATGCAGCGTCATTTGTCTTGGTTAGTTCCGGGGTCTTCTCCCTCACTTTTCTAACCTAGTTACGTTACAATGTTTCTATTATCGCTTCGACGTCACCTCGTAAAAATTGTTTGAAACCTTTGAAAATGGATCGTAAAAACTTCGGGAGTTGAACTCCTTAAAAATACACTCAAGCAACTATGCGGAGGAATATGATTTATACGCTGTCCGTAACTTCTAACCCAAGAAAATCCCAACTTCATTCATGAAAGAATTTTTTTAAAGTCGGTGGGATGGTGGATTGCCAGTATTACATAACTCTAGAGAAAGATTGAGATATGTTGTGTACGACGAGTTTAATCAGAATATGCTGCCATATAACCTATTTCATTTTTAGTTGAGTCGACAGTAGCGTGTTCACGTGGAAACATCCTGGTACTAAGAATTCTCTGCCTCCCGCAGCAATCGATCAATTTTTTACGTATTTTTCTTTAGATATGTACCATTTGTAAGGTGTAAAATGAAGAGCAAAAAATTTGTGTGGAGTTGGCACTAAGACAAAGACCATACTTCATTAAGGAGACTCGATATTTCATATTCCCCTTTACATTTTAAACGATATTTTAATTAAGTCGATACCTATCGGTTTTTAATTAAAATTAAAATATTCTAGGTTGTAAATTTCTCTCTTTGAGAATGTGTCAGGAGGAGGATTCGTTTTTCGTGATCTTGGGGGCAGGGGAGGACCTAATATGCCCTCGACTCTCAACGAATTGCCACAAATAGGATTAACGGTGGAAAACAAATTAGCGGTTAATTAATTTCACACCCCCCTTCTCGGGGCTATAAATCCTGGCTTATTTTAATCGCGGTCCCGAGAGGAAGCTTCCACTGATAGGAGAACAAGAGAGGACAAAAGAAGGAGGGTGGAGTAAAAAATAACAAGTTGCCCATCCAAATCCGATTTGCTTAAAAATTATTCATTATAATTTACACTTTTTTTCTATTGAAAATCATCTTTGTACCTTCTATCAAATATTAGCGAGGAGCCTAATTGAATTTTCGAGTATCTTTGTAGAGTTGAAAAAGAGGGCGTTGAATAAGGGCTGATTGCCTTTGGCCCGGGGTATATTCTAAGGGTTTCCCGACATTATGCTAACCGGATCAGGTGCCTACCAGTTCTTCGCAGGAAGGGAGGCGCTCGTTTCCGTCCAAACGCCTTTGAATACGTTTCACCCTGATTCAGATCGACTTCCGTACGGCCCTTCCTATGAACCCAGCAAAGGGAATATATGTTCGACTCTTAAAAAAATATAAAAATCGATACGAAATTTTTATTATTCCGCTCAGCGAAGAGACCAGCAGTTTCACCCATTTGTAATCACTCGGATAATTCCTCAAGTGGCCTAAACCGAGGGATTTACTCAACCTTTCTTAACTTTATCAACGGACACGACTTGAATGAACAATAAGGAAGACAGAAGGGCGTTGGACAATTTTACTGAAATCAGCTGAAACCACATAAATAGATTACACACAAAATTTCAGAGTTACCACAAAAATGAACCTATTCAATGACTTTATCGGATGCTTCGAAAACAAAGAACAGAAGAAAGACACCATTAATAATAAGATCACTCTGTGGCAAGGATTTAACGTCTTCGGAGGTCCTATAGATGTTATCCTAATATACGAAAAAGATGTACTAAAGGTACAAGTTTGTCCTAACAAAATCATCTTATAAAAGCTTGAGCACGTAGAAGAAGGATCAGATCTTTCAGAGTGAAGGCCCATACACTGTCAGAGACTACAGTAACTTCACATTAATGTGCTCCATCTATTATAAGTGTTATTCTTGTTAGCGCAAAGCAAAAATTCAAGCTTACTGATCCTGGCAGTTCGTATAACATAGTTTTAAAGGTGATGATGAATCTTCCAAGTATAAGCCTGGATAAGTTATTCCTCCACATTGGATCAAAGCAAATGGACATTTATTTGAGTTCTAGTAGCGTCGAGAAAAATCACAATGTGACCCAATGCTACAAAAGAGAAGTTAAAAGATCGATCATGTTTCCGTACAAAATCCAACCCGTTTCCGCGGTCTGGAACGAAAACGGAAGACTTCTCACGGTGACAGTGCCTTGGTTGAAAGAAGAACAAAGCTGTACACTATCATTATTGAAAGGGGTAGGTTGGTCTTTTTTTTACCCGTGAATAAAATGATTTTAAAAAAAAAGAGATGGGGATATAATCTTGGCAGGTGAGATTACATCAAGGTCCCATTATCCGTCTGTCTATCCGGGGAAAGCAATCTTCTTAACCGTGCCATTATCCTCGGATGAAAATCCTCTGAAATTGAATTATGGTACACAGTCGACTGTGAAACAATGCCGGCGGTAAGGGCGGGGAAGGGGTTGCGCCCTAGGAAGCGCTATTGTACGCGAGTTTTGCTGTGTCAAAGATTAAGTACATATTCCTGTTACAAAAGACTTGGATGTCTACCCTCCGGACCGCGACCAACCTTAACTCATTTGGTTATCAAATGGGCCGTACACGACACCCCTTCCCGCCACCATCTAATTCTGTTTGTTTCGCAAGAACAATGTTTCGTCCTACTTTATAGACTCTATTATGCACGGTTTCCCTGTTCCAAACGCCCTCAGGTTAAAAGGAGGGCGAATAATGAAATCTGAATACCCCATTCCAATCCGATTATACTGAAATCCCCTTTTTTTTCGATTGTCAAGCCTCGGTGGTGTCTTAAACTAAAAATTTAGGATGAATTGAGTTGAGGGGTTACTGAATGGATCGTAAAAACGGGGGTAGATTATCTGAGTGCAGAGCAGCCTTGTGATGACATATCGAAGCCCTAAGGGTGACGAGAGACCAATATCTGACCACCTCTAGGGACACTCTCTTTTTTATAAGGAAAATTAGATTCTTCGAGGCCACCTAACAAGATCAAATGTTAGAGAGTACGTGGATTGGCCCTTCTATCTTTCTCGATAACCTCATCTGTCCTGACATAAGTGAGAAAAAAGCTCTTTTTCAAATATGTACAGAAAATTGGGGCGGAAAATTGTATTAAATATCTCAAAATGAGCGTAAAATACAAAATGGTTTTGGTATATATAGAGGAATAAGGGAGAAAGAAATATATAGCCTAATCACCCTTCTCGCTCTTACCTTGTCCATATCCAAGGCTCCGTTCTATCTCGCTTGGCCATATTTTACTTCTTCCCGACCCCTCTCTCACAATTTCTCATATCTCGTTGAGCCCCAGTTCATATTTTACGGGGGAACCACGCGTCTTGAAAAGTCTGGGATTGTGATAAAAAAGCACCCCAATCCGTCAACTTAAGAATTTTCAAACATAAGCTTCTTTTTTTTTACTTTTTGTCTTAATTAAGGGACATATTGGGAATCGTCGTTTGAGGAATTTAGATTTGGAAACCAGCAGATTGTTCGAGTCGGAGGGTCTTCTAGTCCGGATTAGTGAGTATAATGAAAGTTGATGCTTTCAAAGGGAGTTCGGATGATGACTCGAGTCAGCTAACATGTGCTCGGGACAGATGTGCCCTTATCAGGTCGACGAGAGGGGTACAAGTGTCCAATATGCACTCCCGCAGACATATGTCGCTTGAAACCGCATAGAAAAAAAATCAAAAAACGCAAAATTCTTTAAATATCAACAGTTGAAATAGCGATAGGAGAGCTTTAATTTGTCGTTGTCTTAGGTTGACTGATGATGGGCGAGGCGAGGGTGCCGCAGATGCCGTTTTCGGCTCAGATGTAGCGGAGGTCTTGATTGAAACCTAGGTGCTCCCAAGAGAAGTCTCTATCAAACGTCCAGGATTGATTGCGTCTTCTTCAATCCTTTCCCCCACGGGAATCGACAACGACAATCAAGATTCTTCTACCTTGGACAAATTTTTCCCATTTCCCTTCAACCCCCGAAGGAAATAATTGCTTTTTTCCCGATTAGTTTCCCAACTTCACGCTTCATCTGGATCCGAGCTTCCCAAGAGTAAAAACCGTTTCTAAATGTTTAAAACAAAGTTGATGGATTACTTATAAAAAGCGCACTTTGATAAGTAGACTTCAAAGTTTTACCTATCGACTACTGTTTACACCTCGATGGGTCTAACTTTATTCTATCTTAGGGCTATTCCTGGGCAAAACTATCCATTATGAAACATCCTGGAAGAAGCCCGATATCACTTGGAAGAGATACTTGATATCACTTCCCAAGAGTGTGAATCTTTTACCCAGTTTCTTGCGTTGCATTGATATACTCGGCATGAAGGATCATTTCGTGAGGCTCAACAGTATAGGCAGCAAAAGTCAGTTTGGTCATCAAAAGTTTTAAAAGGTAAAACGATGAAAAAGAAAGCAGTAGCTTATACATATCATCAGATGCTTTTATGTGCATATGGAACCAAATAAATGTACAAAAAATATTGGATGTCATCATAAATAGAATCATATTACTTATTTGCGAAGCACTATGTCCGTGGTCTTCAACATATTGGCTGCTCTAAGAATCGTGTTTTAAATGGGGCTTTTCCCCTTTTACTCCTCTCTTCGCCCCCACGACTTTCTGCCACTTCATTGTATTTAAATGGGACTGATGTAGTGGGCAGCTAATGAGGGTGCAGATGGCGCACTTGCTCACCCCAGCCGCAGATCACAACAATACGTCGGTTTATTTATCAAAGCCAGTGTTCTCTTTTGAAAAGCGACGGGAGGGCACCCCTTCACCCCCTCCGTCCTTCGTACCGCTAATACACTTAAGGCCTTTTCTCTCTCTCGCACTTTTTTTTCCTCTAGTCCTCTCTCCCTCATCTCACCCCATCGCAGTTTGAATCTATTTAAAAGGCCTCTAGTTATTTATAAGAAGGGTGTCCCGCTCCGATGCACGCCCAATCGCATGTGTCCACATGGAAATTTTTTATCCTCAAAATCGCTTTATTGAAGGAAATAAAATGTTGAAGACAAACTCAAAATCTTTTAAATCACGCAGACAAATAACCTCGATTATTCAGCATCCCTTATTGTTTGAACAAACAAAAAATCTTGGCTTATTCTATCAATAATAAAATCATTCAAATCCTCTTAAAGAAGCGAAAACGTCAAAATGTAAATTTTCGATTAGCATCGAACTTTTCGAGATTTCGTCATAATCGAAGAGATGATTCACGGAACTTGAGGGATTGTTCGTCCGGGGAGTCAATGAGTATTGAATGGTGAATGAGGGAAGAACGGGGGGTGGCAAACAAGAGTCCATCTGTTCGGGGCCACCTGCCACGGAAAAGAGAGACCATTTAAAAAATGATGAAGGGAGAAGAGAGCCGGGGGTGTTTTAAATCGTCCGAGCGGGTTTGCGACTATTTAAAACCATTTATGACTTCACTGTAGATTTAACTTCAATGCTTAACTCATCATAATACAAATTCGTGATGGAAAGATAGGGTTCAAAATCATTTTTTAAATCATTCGTTTGTAGTAGAAGATTAAAGGAGAAAATGCCTTTGCAGAGGTTTTGCGACTCGTTTTTTCATTTCACGCGGGTACTTGCAGAAGGGTTATTGAGGAACGGGATGTATTTGGTTAAGTTTATTTCCTATTCCGACACTTTTAACTTAACAAAGAGAAAAAAAGGGGACGTCACTTTTCATTTTATTTTTTATTAGATTTTTTTTCTTAAAAAAATTCCTCTATAGAATCAACGTAGTGAAATCGAATACCCATTTTAAAAGGGTGGCTTGGAGAGACAGTAAAAATACTGGATAAGACTCTTTTGAATCTGTTCTATAATTAGGTGAGGCGGGGTCGAAATGGCCCCACCCCGCTTTTCTTTCTCCAAAGGGGTTGAGAATAAAACGCTTTTGTATAATCCGGAGGAAGAAAACACCGGCGTCGGGGGCACAATCTGTGTTTCCGGCTCATTAACTTTCATTTCGGAGAAAGAAGGGGTGGAGGATGTCTAAGAACACGCTGCTAACTGCTCCCGACTTCAACTGATAACGGCTCTCACACACTAATTAACCGAAGCTCGTATTTCATTAGAAAACTCTTGTGTTTCGGAAGTCCCAGCTTATCGGACGCTTTAAACAATTTCCCGCCTTCCCCAAAGTTAAATACAATAGCTGATTATTTGAAAATTTATTAAGCCTCTTTAAGCTCAAAGATAATATTTCCTTCATTTCAAAACTACGGATTAACCGTCATTTGTTAAAACTTAATAATTTTTAAATGTCCCTATGCTGGTATGCTCTTTGGATGAAATAAGACCCAGCATTTAAAAACTGCTTTACAAATGGTTACATAATGCGTTGGCTAAATAGTTGGCATATTGCGGGACGTGGGCAGGGTGCCATTCATACGACCCTTGGGGATTTTCGACCCCCGCCCCTTATTCGACGCAGGGAGCTCAAGAGGACTTCGTCTATTTCCAATTAAACACCAATGTCGACGCCATATGGTATATCGACGAACAGGTGCTGTTTTAAAGTATCTTTTTATTACGAACAGTTACGTCTTTCGAGAAAAAAAAACTGGCGAAATACGCTCATGAAGGGCAAGTTGTGATTTTCGTGGAAGACTTAACAGCTCTGAAGGCTTAGTCTACTCTACCCCTTAGAGGATTTATCCAAATAGGTTTATACATATTTCCTCAAACGGAAGTTATGGTAATTTCCCTCGACCTGTAGGGTCAAAACAATCAGTAAGCACCTGCCAACCATCGTCACGTTTTCCAGGAGACTTCACAATTTAACAATGCAGGGCATGGAAGACCTGTTTCCCAAAACCGTCTGGTATCATGCAGACCCAACAATTCCATTGTAAATTTTTAAGTGATGGCCCTAGTAGCATTTGGTGTTTTTTACAAGGAGACCGAGACCGCGTCTAACGCTGGATTCTCTGCGCTAATGGCACAGCACTTTTCCCTTCACTTTTCCCCGACCTCTCTCAGCGCCCAGCAAAGCACAGAAAGCGACGAGTGATGCGATCATCACGTAGTTCATTTCTTCTCCGATAGATGGCCAGTTTTTGCAAGTCGCTAGCGCCATGGGAAGCGAAGGTATTAAATATCTTAGAGAGGCTCCCGCAGTTCCCGCTGGGCAAACTAAAGTCGCCGCGGTCTCCAAGCAACATGGCAACTATAGTCGCCTGCAGTCTCGAAAGGGTTAAGAAACAGACTGTTTTCAAAGGAAAACATTTTAGGAAAAACTGCTCCTGAAATAACGAGAACGAGCTTTTCTAAAAAACAGTACACAAATCTAGGAAATTAATATTAGGGGAGAAAGTACTGCAATCTCTTATATTGAAAACAAAATGTTCCGTAGGTATGATCCCCCTTAAAAGACCATTCTATTGTCAAATAAGTGGATGTAAAAAGGCTGAAAACGACCTTATAGCTTGGAATTAAATAAGATACGAGGCGCTCCGGGTACGAAGGGCGAACTCAACATCGGACAAATTTTTTTTTTCATTTTCAGATTTTAGACCTCTTGGTGAATGCACCCATATAACTTTTACGTTGACTTCGCCCTTTTTCCCCCTTTAAATACGTAAAAACCGATAAGCGGCAAAGCTCTAACTGCGATATCTGAGCGGGTACGAAGGGCGAACTCCACATCCTAGTCCACAACCCCTACTCCTTTTCCCATTCCAGGCATGACTTTTCTGTTGAGTTCGCCCGTAACATAAACCTTTAAAATGTGAATATCTCGAAACTACGTTTTGTTGAGTTCGCCCTTCGTACCCAAAGCCCCTCATATGAAAACTAGGATTTAAAAAAAATGTCGTCAGAAACATAAAACTTTTTTACTATTGGTTACAGACAGTACGTTTACAATAATAATAACATAATATTATACAAATTACAATACAATAAAAATTGTAAAAAAATTCTTATTAACTAGATATAAAATTCAATTATCTAAATATTATTAAATAATATTTTTTCAATATGAAAACATGGAATGTGTTAATTGGACCCTAAGGGCTGTCGTTATGGTATCGACTTAAGCTAATGGCACTTAATAAAAGGAGAATGAACACAATCTAAAAAAAATAATAAACAAAATAAGATTTGAAAAATATTTAATACTGACCATTTTACAAAGTATGGAATGTTTTTTTATGTACAACTCCCTAGCACCGATTATTTGTACAATGTCAGATTGAATATTAAAGCTTGAGAATATGAGAATTTAAAGACTGGTCATGGCTGGGGGGCGAGCGTACGCTTTAGGTATGAAGCCATATTTTCGCGTTTTGGGAGCGTACGCCCAGAGCCAGCCATCGACAGTTTGATTATTGAGGTCAGCGTAGATCCAGTCGCCACGGCGGACGGAGAGGTCATCTGGTGCTTGAGCTTTGTAGTCGTACAGCATGACAAGCTCCGTTCCGTGGTATCGGAGATCATCGCTCGCTGCAGGAGTCAACGGATGTGTACCCGCCTGCGTATTCACAACTCCGTTCCTCACATTTTGATTGTTATTCATTTGATTTATATGTCCTAAAATCATAAATTAACAATTTTCAAAGCAGAATTAATCTTTACCTTGGATAACGTCTGCAGGATAAACGAATCCACTTGGGACAAAACCTTCTTGTCCGTCTGATCTCACCACCCAAAACCAATCAGGATCTTCTCTATTTAAAACCGTCACAAATTCCCCCCTTTCTACACTCACATCATTCTCATCCCTGGCAATAAAAGTATATAAAACAATAAATCTTCCGGAAGGATCCTGAAAATAAAGATAGATATTACAATACAATATAAATTATAAATATAATGTATTACACATAAAAATATAATATAATAGTACTTATCGATTTATTGATTGAAAAACAAACCTTAAAAAAGGGGTGTACATCAGGCTGTGAGGAAGACGCACTGTGAAGAGAAGCTTGAGAACTGGTTATATTTTGAGTTTGCTGATTCGTGGATGTCCCAACTTTTTTCCCGTAGCTTTCACAATCAGATGTCTCACCACCACCTAAAAAGACGTAAAAAAATTGCTCCTGTATGAAAAACGCTCAAAATAAAACACTGGCTCCGGAATATAAGAAGCATAAATAGCAGAAAGTTGCTTGAAAAAACTACATTTTTTAGGCATGCAGTGAAGGATCAACGATTTAGGCTTTAGGACCTTAATTCTGTTAAAAGACTGCGATTATTCACTACGGAGAAGGAAAATAGGGCACACAAATAAAGGATTAAACCATACCTCCAAGAGACAAAATAGTTGTGCTCGGTTAAACCCTGGAAATTATTTTAATAAAAGACCCAAAATTAAGGGATGAGTGAAAATAAGGCTTACCAGGCCTTGCATCAGGTGGAGGTTCAGTTTCGCCTTCGGTTACAATTCGAGGTAGTTTCTTTTTGACGTTATTCATCGCCAGTTCGCCAAGTTGAGAGTTGTAAGGTGTGCAGTACGAATGTGGGATGAAACCTTCTTGACGACTCTCCGATGCGATTACGTAAACCCAGTCGTTTTCACGATAAAGAATGTTCACAACCTACAAAAATTATAAAATATGTTTCTTTTGTGTTTGTAAGTTTTACTTGGCCTCGTTTAACTTCAAGCTCATCGTCGACGCATGGGGTGAAGTCGTGAAGGACGACCATTTTGCTGTCGGGGGAAAGTCCGTTTTCTTTTTCGATGCCAACGCGAACCAACGTTTCAATCGAAGCACTCCCTGTGATTCGACCCATACCGGGCGCTCGGACTACATCTTTTTCTAACTCCCCGGTCGAGCTTGCTAAAATTACAAAGAATCTTTTAATATGATAACTAAAATGCTTCTTGTAAAGGGCGGCCTCTTCGATAAAAGATCCAAGAAAACAATCAAATTTAGTAGTCAGGGCTTCTGTGCAGAAAAAAAAGGATAAAAAGTTTTGGGGCCAAAAAAAATACGCCAATTCTACCAGCTTTGAACACATTCAATGGCAACTCAAATTAGTGCCTGCCATTGGTATGGATAAACAAATCGTCATTAAAGATGCAACATGTGCTAACTTGCATTTTGGGAAAAATGTGTTTTTTGAATATGAAGCGAAATCTACCGCGGCGTCGGTCTAACTTAGTTTTGTAAAAAAAAACTTATGAGAAAACCGTTCAACTTCCAAAAATGATAACATGTTACATCTGATCTGAAGAATACGATTCAGTTTTTTGACTCTTCTGAAAAGTAGCCAAAAGGCAGATAGCATATGTTGCATCTTCAACGACGAAATACCCTTTATACAATTGAAATTTTTAAGTTTACTATTATTTTGAGGGAGAACCACAGGCAAGTGGTTTTTGGAAATTTTACCAGAGTACTTAGAGCACCAACTCGCTCTTGCTTCAACATAGTTTACACAAAAAAAAATTTTCTTTTTACAAAATAAGTATAAACTGCCAATGTTTTTTGCAGAATGCATTATATTCAGAATTGAGGTTTCGTATGAGATTAGTCTGGAGAGACATCTTGAAGGCAAGGAGGAAATCAAGCCTTCCAGCTTTTAAGACCAAAAAAGGCCACACCTGTGAAGGTCTGGTTTAATTTGTTTAATGGCTCAAGGTCCTGGCCGATAAAGTAATAAACGATAAAAAACAAGCCATAGAGAAATAATAAAATAAATATATTATCAGCGTTTTCACTTTCGATGAGTTAAAAAAAAGTAATGAAGAATTTCTCACCTTTCTTCTTCTTCCCTCTCCTTATCCTGACCGGGCACAAAAATGCCATTTTATTTTTCGCATTAATTTATCCTCACGAAGCGGCTACATTGTACTACCAATATTGATTTGAACCCGTAATTAAATGAAAATGACGATATAAAAATATTAAGGCCATTAGCCCCACTAACGAAAACGCGACGGAAGGGAAAAATAGTTGGAATTCCTGGCTGGAGCCTGGAACCTGAAAAGAGCCTCAGGGGCTTCACAAACCGGAACGGGCAACAATCGATACTATCGAATTAAAAATAAGAATATTCTATTTTTTCATTCATAAAACAACTAAACGCAATTAAGCAATTTAATATTCATTACAATCTGTTATTATCGTTTTGTAATGACTTATATTTATTTAAAATGTTTTATACTAATCGACTCTTGAATAAAAAAAATCGATTCATCAGAAATCCGCGCCAAAAAGGAAACGCGTTCATCACTTCTTTTTCTTCGGATGCCTCAAGGGACGACAGGTAAGCCAGGCTTATTTTATTTATTCACAAAGTCTAACTGAAATTATAGTGATATAGTTTTCATTTTTCTCTTAGCTGTTGTATTAGATAGATTTCTTTCAGAATAGTACCTATTGCAATTGATGCAGTAGATGCAGAATAAAAAAATTTTGTATACGTTTTTCGTTTCACACCCCCTAGACCCCAAAACCACCCTTAACTCAAAAGTTTATATAGTGTGAATATATTTTTACTTGACGACCATGAAATTTTATATTTAGCGCTTTTAAACCAATAGAATTTATGAATTCGTTATAGGATTGAATCGGACCAGCGGTTATGGTATTTTACTAAGGGCCTAAACTGCGAATCTCCCAAACCGTTTATCCAATCACTTTCAAACTTAATACAGTAGACTCCCTCTTATCCGGCCACCTCGGAACCAGAGCCTGGCCGGTTGACTAAATGGCCGGTTAATCCGATGTGCAGGCATTTTCGTGAGAGAAACCAAGTATTTTTACGTGTATGTATGTACTACATACATATATTCATTCATATATCAAACATATGTACAGAAAGGTGTATATTAATAAAGATCACGATGTATACAGTTGAAAAAAGTAATATTTATTTCAATTTTTTCAATTTCAAATGAACGAATGGTTCACAGAACAAAGAGACGAGAGATGATTATTTTCGTCTCATTTCTTCCGGGAAGGCTGAGAAGCACCGATATTCGCAAAACAAGGTACGAGAGAGTTGTTCCTTCTACCGGAAAAAAAGAAAAGTGGTGGCCGGTTAATACGACGGCCGGTTAATGCGGGACCGGTTAAGAGGGAGTCTACTGTAGTTATGTTATGCGGATGGCTAAGAAAGATTTAAAATTGACTTGGATCAGCTGGATGTAATGAATTTGAGTGTAATTACAAACGATTAATTTTGAATTTTTACCAGGAAATATGATGTTTTTTCTTTAATTTTTAACAGATGATTTTTTATTCGATTTTATGAGCTTCCCAGGTGTAGCTATCTGGATGAAAACTATGTACCTCTTCCTGCTGCTGTGGGACGACTTTTTTTTATTGCTACTGTATCAGCAAGGTTTCACTATGTTGACCTTTTCAGTTACTTGCATTCCAGCTGCGTTAATTAAGTAGAAAAATGATATTATTGGTTTCCAGCTAAATCAGTTGTAAGCTAGCTTTTATTTTTCCTTCGCTCACCGCTATCCCCATCACCCTATTGCTCAAAAATTGTGATACCTATTGTAGATTGATAGTTTTTGGTTCTCAAGTTGACCCGTGGTTGTTTAGCACAGATTTTGAACTTAGCGCACTTTGGATGTCGTAGTTTTCTGAAAAACTTCAAAATGTGTTTTGTTTCTTTCATACTTTTACAGGGACAGTGAGACCTATACTGATCTCAACATTGCCTGTGGTTCCAGTCGTTCGGCGGGCCGTAGTATTTTTTCCGGAACACTTCACAGCCACAGTTTTCAACCGATTTTTCACCAAATTTTCACACTATCTTTTTATTCAGTTGAATAAGAAATTAACTAGAGCGATTATTGAATTTCGAAAAAATGGGATAGATATGTCTGTATATTGTAGTTTTTATTTACCTAACTATTTTGTTACTTTTCCTGTAAGAAATTAATTTTATTTCCAAACGAAAGTCCCGTGATCCCCTTAGTATCTACGTACTAATTCTGAAGTCAAAATTTATTATTATTTACTTTACCTATTTTTTATTGATTTTTATTATTAATTATTACCTATTTATTATTTAATTACCCCTATTAATGAAATACACCTTTTACTGGCAGAAAATATTATAGCCTCCCCCCATGGAAATTGTGTTACCCTAAATAGATGGTTTTTAGAAATGGTTCTCAAGTTAACCCGTCTTCATTAATAATAATACTTAGTTTTATCCTTGGCGCATCAGTACTTTCTGGAACACTTCACATATTGGTTTTTCAAATAGAAGTTATTATATTACCCTATATGTCTAGTTTTTGGTGCCTTCCAGAATCTCCTTCCTTTCTTGATCATACTTTGGCTTTTTTGGAAAGTAAAAATAGCATCAATCTGTAGTTTCCCACATTTTTTGAATGTGGAAACTAAAAAGCCTTATTAGGGAAGTAATAAATAAACATTTAAGGTATCGTTTATTATCGATAAACGAAAAATATATATAAAAGAAAAAAAATAAATATACATTGATATAATTACAAATACAGCATTTCTTATAACGTACTGGTTTTTATTTTCTATTTTTCTGCATCTGAGGGTCAAAAATGTTAATCATGTAATATTTTATTGCACTAATTAAGCCGTGCCTATTCACATATTGAAACATTGAATAAACAACTTTTTTTTTTCAAACTTTTTTTTTCTACATTAACTATTTTTATTTTGGACTAGATGTTGCTAAAGCAATGACTTAATAAGCTCAATAAGCGATAGAATAAGAAATACAATTTACATACAAAAATGTACACTAGAACAAAAATTTACAAAGAATAAATACATCCTATTTATCTACATTTTTTAAAATTTTTTAAATATAATTTTTTTTATAGGAACATAAAAATTAATACTTTCTTGTCTATTCCGGACATCTGAAACACCGGGTTCTATTTCGATCAGTTTTCACTCTAAAATTTCTTTTTAAAATTGAACTATTTTTTTCAGCCTTTGCAACAACAATTAACATCTATTAACATCAAATAGCACCAATATATTTTATTATAAGCACCATAAGAGCGGACATAGAGCTGAATGGGACATCGAAAAGTTATAAAAGCTTTTGTTGCGCTGGGGGCAAGAGAAAATAAAAAATTAGAACGCGACGTTTTGATGAATCATGGTTGCAAACCTAAAAAAAATTTAATAAAAAAATTAATTTACTATAAAATATTCACCTCAGAGGGATTTCATTTTTTCAAAATATAACCGAAATATCTGAAAAAAATAAAACACAAAATTAATTTAAAGAAATTAAGTTTTAAAACAATATAATATCATTGGGCCTTAAAAATCCTAAGTTCATGCATTGTTTTTAAAAAAATCTAGGAACATTATAGTAAAAATTATGTACCTTTATTTTACGTTCCTAGTATATTTTTTTATTGTTATTATAATAAATAATATTGATTTAATTATTTTAGAAGAAAGTCATGACTCGCGTTGGGGGTACCCTCTCCCACGACTCCGGGCTGGAATCTGCACAAAAAAAAACCTAATTTTTTTCTCCAATAATAAAAAATAATAATAAAAAAATGAAAAAAAGCTTATGTACATTTTTGATTAGAATTTTTTTTGTACAAATCTGCCTTGGTTAATATTTAAAATAAAAATAAAAGCAATGTTAGTTTCAAAAAAACAAAAAAGGCCCAAACCTTGAATAAAGGGAAGGGTAAAAACAAAAATCCATCTCACAACTTTTTTGATTTTTAATTTTTTTTTTATCGGCCGGGCCTAATTTGTTATTTGGTTAATTTTAAGGTAAATTTTAGTCTCATAAGGTAAAACATACATTGTTAAAGCTTCTTTTTCCCTCATCCAGCGTCTCAGCGTCGTCCATCTCGATTTTCCTTTCTTTATTTTTCATAATTTATTAAAAAAATTCTTTTTGTGGAATTTTGGAATAATAGACAAAATTTATATTGTTGTGAGTTGGATTTATTGTTTTCTTTTAAAGGTTTAAAAAAAATACAATTAAAATAAAAAAAAAGCCAAAAAAATAAAATAATAATCGTTCACTATCTAGTTAAAAAAAATTTAGTCCTTCACCAAATTAAAAAAAAAAGTAAAAAAAAAAAATAAAATAAAAAAAGCATAAAAAAACTAACATGCAATTGGGCATCTCCAAATTCCATAGTGAACGATTATTTTGATCCTTTTTTTCCCTAAAAATCCGATCCATCAGCGATCAACGACCCTGATTATATTTTTCTTTTTAATTCATTAACATTAGGAACTATGTTACGGAAAAAAAATACATTAATACAAAATAATTTACAAATTATAATAAAACTTTAATACATAATAAATTAAACACTGTACACAAAAAGAAAAAAAATGACTGATTGCTTATTAACATTTAAAATAATAATTTTCATCCAATCAACTTAGTCCTACTTATAAAATGGGTATAATGCTTAACTTTTCGAAAAAAAGTTTGTGTTATATTTTCTGAAATTAAAAGGGATTTGCATAGAATTAAGGGTTCCAGATGAATTTTTTAAAATTCTTTAATGTCTTTCTTGGCTGTAATAATTATTTATTTTTCTGCTCTGCAGTTCTTGATCAAACGATTTAAGTATTTTTATTTCTAAAGTTGACTGGACTAAATTGTTTAAAAAGTAGTAGAAAAGAAAAATGCCTTTGGCTTATTTACAGAAAAGTTAAGTAAAATTTTCGCACTAAATTCATTTAAATTTCTCCTTTTAAAATTATTTTTTAATTTTTTTTTTACTTACACCGTATTGCACTTCAGTCTGAATTTCTTTTTGAAAATACATTCGAAAAGTTCTAAACTAAAAAGAAAAATAGATTTGAAAATTCGTTTTTTCCCTAATTTAATATTTTAACGAAGATAAAAAGTCTTTGGCTGAATTTAATAAATTACAACACGTCTCCTCCTTATATCTCCCCCCTCTTTCTAATTTACAATTTAGGTTTAAAGAAAAAAAATGAGTTATTTTTTTCAGACGAAACATAATTACAATTTAATTTTTACTTAGCAATAATAGGAGGAGGAAATGCCCAGTTTGCAGAAGTAGGACATAGGCCTATACATACTACTGCGATTGTAGACATCTTTGCTCTCGCATCTCTGACCCTTGAATCCCTCGGCACACCTTGAAAAAAAAAAATTCAATTATTTTTAAGCATATATTTTTTGGCGTTTTTACTTACTGGCAGACAAGTTCTCCTACAGTATCGTAAAATGTACACGTCCCACCGTTCAGGCAGTATTGCTCTATGGGGCACACACCCCTACAAGCGGCCACAGCGTCGTTGCTGAAACATGAGGGAAAAGCATTAAAACCACAGTCCACAACAAAGAAGGAAATGGGGGGAAAATGAGAGAGTAAAAAAAAAAGCTGGAAACTTCCTCAAAGTAGGGCAATAACTAAACTAACTACCAGATGAAGAGAAATTTCGTGAAAATGGGATAAAAATTTTGGAAAGCCCCACAGAAAATAGCGTTCCGCCCGCGCCAAGCGAATTAATTTTTCTCTGCAGGTTATGGGCAACCCTTTTCCGAAGACCCTTCTTCCCTTTAGAGAACGCAAATAAAAAAAAGACCATTGTGAGTTTTAAAATAAAGCATGTACTTAAGTATATCAAATATAAAAAGTTTCTTTTTGATTAATCGGATGCCCTTTCAGGTTTAAAAATATCAGTCCCTTTTACATATCAATGTAACTATTATTAGAGCGTTTCTTTTATAGAATCGGCCGAGTTTAAATGCCGAGAGTCTCGTTTCTGACTATTATAAAAAGAGTTTTTTTTTTCTCAATGAAAAAGAAGGAGAAAAAGGTTTTTAAAAAGTTAAAATTGATGTGCCTGCAAGGAAATTTTTTTTGTTAGTGTATGTTTTTAAATAGGGAAGTATTTTGGTGTAAAAAGTGATAGGAATTAGGTAAAATTTTTGGGGAAAGATCTAAGCTTTATAGGGAGGGGGGAAACCTGGTCAGAAAGAGAGAATTGGCATCGGTTTATAAAAGTGTATAGTGACTGGCCTAGGGTTTATTTTGGACTAATGCTTCGGGGCGCATGCCAGGGACTCTCAACGTCGTCTTTCGGGACGCAACGCTGAAACCGGACACTCAGAAGCACCTCACTTAGTCCCTAATTAAGATGACGGAGCATCCTGAGGGAAAGAAAAATCAGAGATTGAGTTACGCCTGGAAGAGGACTGGAGGCTTTCTTTTGGCATCTTTTCAATTTTTTTTTCTTAAATTTATATTTCACTTTTCTTATTAAGAGCTCTTCTATCATTCAATTCATATATAAGACCTATAACAGCTCTTAGTATAAATTAAAAAAACACAAAAAAAGAATAAGCGGAATTGATTGTACTGTGAAAAACTCTAAATGGTCAAAAAGTTTACTACTTTCCGATGGATTTGCCATCGGGGAAAACTTAAAATGAGCAAATCTGGATCTTTTGATGCTTGTTAAAGGCATCTATGACGTCAGATTGACGCGGTTCATTTTAAAAGGAGGAAAAAAAAAAAAAAAAAAAAACGGTCGTGCCAACTGTTTTAAAAAGGTCGGTTTATGGTTTTTAGTTTTTATAAAAAGCTTTATAGACTTTTGGTGTCAGACTAGGGCGCCACTTCTTGTAAATAAACACCTGCAGTGTACGGAGGGGAGGGACGGAGTGAAGGAAACCAGACAGAAGAGCTAGAATGAGTCAATCGCTTTGACCGGGTGCCAAAACATTTTGGTTTTTTGAGACCTCTTGGCATATGAACGGGAGGAGGGCCGTGTTTACTCGCAGACGATCTTGAAAGCGTATAATACCCGTAAAAATTTTACTTATCCTCGGTCTCAAAAGTATTGTTTTAGGTAGATTTTTAAATTAAGGTCTATCGTATTACTAGAAGACTTATAAAAATCCGGAAACGAAATCTAATGAAAGCTTTTCGATTCGAAAATTTTTTAAACAATAATCTCAACTTTTGTGGGTTCACGGATCACTAGTCGGGTTTCTGATTAAAGACTGGAAACTTTTTTTTTTCTTTTTCGGTCTTCGCTCATCCAAAAAGGTCCACGCGTCCGTACGCTCTAATGACGCATAGAGAGCAGGTGTTTTGTGTTTTTTCTAGTCGAGAAATGTTAAAAAGAAAAAAACATTTTTTTTTGTTCTTTACTCACTGTTGTCCGTGAGAGGGTTGGTCGTTTGAGGGATGACGGTTATGGTGGCCCACAACGAGGTTACAGCTCCGTTTACGCTCGTAGCTCGGCATTCGTACCGACCCGCGTCTTCCACCCTAACTTTAGGAATCACGAGCGACGACCTCTTTCTGAAAAACAAAATCACAAATTATTACTTTGGCCAGCTTAAGTAGAAGCCAACAATCGTATACATAATCGCTAATGATTTTAAAGACATAAAATGATTTCTTGCTTTATGATGGACCAAATCGAGCTTACAGCTCTGTTTAAATTAGTAGCTAGGTATATGACGTCTTCCACAACTTCTTAAAGTACAGAAGGTTACTTGTACGGGACACTCCAAAGGGCGGTTAATCTACATCTTGGACCTTCTGATATAGTTACGACATAGATAGAAACTTCTAGCCAGTCTCAAGCAGTGGCTACCTTTATTGATTTCATCAACATAACGTTCTTAGTGAAAAAAGATTAATGCCGTTTATGTTCAGCTTTTACCGAGATTTCTTTTGCCCTCCAGTCTTCGCCATACCTGTACTTCAATACCTATCGGCTTTGCTGGTTTAGGCTACGTACTACTTTTACTTTCTCTGTAAATTTACAACGGTAATAAAGATCGTAGCTAAGAGAAAATCGATGAAATAGAACAGGTTCGATATAATTACAGAGACTAAAAAGGTTTTAAACATTATAAGACGATTAGTACGCTTGAAGGATTTATAAAAGTAGGGAGGGAAGATTACTGTTAGGAACGTGGGCTAGTAAATCGTGCGGTGCAAGGTGCAATAGCAGGTGGTTCGTTACAGGTGTTTCAGGATGCATCCTCCCTATCTTCAACACACTTCCTCCTTTTTCTATCTCACTCCATCCTTTTTTTATTTTTTTTTTCTCGAGCTTCCGACCCTATTACCATAAGCGCATCACGCACAGAGTCTCTTTTTATTCTAATCTTTTCCTTCCTGTTAGTTAAACTGTTTTTATAGGTCAGAAAAATGTTAGGGGAGAAAAAAGAGATAAAAATAATCATGTTTGTTTTCGCTTCGTCCCGGATAAAAGGGATTCTGCGAAATTTTAAGGAATATCAAAGTGTTTTTTTTTCCAACGCAATTCGCAACACCCTGTAAAAGCGGAATGTAAATAAGGTTTTGATTTATACGATCTCCAGCTATGAGTTATAAGAAAGCAATAAAGGTCAGAATGCGTGAGAATGGGTTTATTATGTATTCATTACCTTTTAATAATGATCTTGTTGATGATCTAATGCGTCAGAAAAATAACAATTTCGGAATTCGTTCTAGGCAATGAGTCACTCGCTTTTTAGCCGTGGGAAACAGAAGCATTTTGGAAACGCCCCCGGAGCTTTCAAGCTTCTTAAATGTTCATTTTTTCTCTCTCTCTTTTCGAATAAAGCGACATTTGTCTTCCCATTGTCCGTTTTCCCGGACCTTTAACGGTTTCACGCCTCCTCGTTTGACTTGTATTTTGACGACCTTTTTTTGTCGTCTTTAAAAAAAAAAAATTTAACTCTTTTATTTTCCCACGAATCGTACGAAATGATGGATGTTGCCACCCGCGAGTATTGAAATCACTTAAGAGCCTATCGGAGACATGGTCCATTACCAGTTAAGGTTGAGTTTAATGTATTCAACAAGTCGATATTGCAATCCAAATGACATTTACAGGTCGATAAGTGGGAAAAAAAAGTCTTCCAATTCGATTAAATTGGCTATTTTTTTTCATTGAATTGAAGCCAGGGAGGTCGATCTCCTCTAGGCTTTCTGATTAGCGGCTTCTATGCGTAGCCGTGATCAGGACGCTCTAAGGATAAAAAAATATAGGCCACACCAATTCTATCAATTTCTTTTTGGTTCTACAATAGGGCTACCTAATAAAGGGTAATATTTTGATACCTTCCCAAAGGGCTTAAAATATTCCCCTGATAACTTACGAGTAGGTAATGTTAGAAAGTTGGCAAGGATCTTTGTTAAAACTTACTTTTTAAATTGGATTTTTGAGGATCTCGTCGCATTTACAGGTTTACCATCTTTATACCAGGATATGGCAGGGAGAGGGTTCCCTTTACACCGACAGACAAGTCGCAGTCTATCCTTCACTTTAACTTTTGTGTCCTTCAGGCCTGATATACTCGCTGGCCTCACTGAAACATAAAGTCATTTATTAATAAAAGAAACTACTTAGCATCGTTATACAGTAGAATAAACTATTCCTAATTACACTTAATCTAAAAATAAAATGAGATAATATACTGTGTTGCAACTAAAACGGGGAAATGAAGAAATTAAAAGGTATTATCAAATTACAGGGTGTTTTTCTTTGCTTCGTTTTTATCTCGAGCAATATAAATAGTGGCGGAAGGTTGTTGAAATGTCAGAAATGTTTGGGGGGAAGTCTCGGGTCGCGTGGCGGCAATTATACGGGTATTCCCGGTCATGCCCGAATTCTCGGGAAGCCTATGAGGAAAAAACGAAAGCGAGAGATAACCGAAGAACCTGGCCACCGTTTTACTCGCGCGGGGGGATATTCCGATATTAATGGCGGACCTTTGACGCTCTGAAAGGACCCACGGAGGGGGACGAGAACCAGATGCCGGGGATTGTTCCAGGCTAATTTACAAGGGGCCAACGAACATGTTCTCACTTATTGGGTGTTTATTCTAATTTGACATAAACATTCATTCTCGGGTCGCCCTAACCGGTCCTTCATCTGATGCGCATACCGAAGTTCATGTGACGTCTCTCCCGCTTCGTTTAGCGTAGCTTTTTTTCCCCCTTTTTTCTTTTTTTTTTAAGACGCTTTGAAGGACGAAATAGTTTTACAAGAGTCAACACCGGCCACCCATCTTTTACACGCAGTTAAATCAATTACCGACTCTTTTTTTTTCCCTTCTTCCACGTAGAAATTCACTTAAAAACCTTCTATTTTTAATTCTTTAGACAGCTTAAAAATGGTAATTGGCTTTACAAACCTTTTTTTTTATTATTCCAATCATTTTTTTAATTATTAATATGTACATTAAAGTAATAACAGGAAAGATTCAAAAAATGTACCTCCATTAATAAGCGTGATTAATTTTGTGAGTATAATCACTGCTTTACTTTACCGGAGAACATTAATTTTATTGAGTTTTACAAGAGAACTTTTTTTAAAAATATTAAATTAAATTGATTTATTTATAAAGTAATAGTTTGATACTGCTGAGTATTTTATGTCCGAAAAAATATCTCTTTTTATTTACTGCAAGTGCGGTAACCAAAAAAAAGTAGCCAGTAGGGGCCGTAGACAAATTAACTTAGTCATAAATAAATAATAAGGATTAAAAAAATTTAAACTTCGAGAAAAAAGAACAAGACGAAAATAAGATCAACATTTGGTAAAGTCTTTGACATTTCGTCTGACCTAATTAAAAAGCGCCGGTTTATAAAAAATAAATAGAAGAAAAAAAAGTCCACCATCAATACGTGTGCGTATGCGCTTTTTAAAAAAATCACTCAAGAAGTCGAATATAAAAAGAAAGGTCGTCGCGGGGGGGAAAAACATGAAGAAGGGTATCGGGCAAAAAGCTCCGAGCCGCTAAGCACCTGACCACACACAACGGGAATCCCCGTTTCCCTCGCTACTCCCTCTGACCATCTGTACATCGGGTTGATACTCCTTTACTTAATTTTTATATATTTATTTTTTAAATATTTTAAATCATCCCCTTTTCTACGCATTTTATAATATAATTTTTACATCCTATAAAAACGCGATGAAAAACATTTTTTAATGCTGTATTAAGCATTAAAATTTTTTTTTACGATCAGTTTAATATTTTAAAAAAATAGGTGCCTATAAAAAAATAACATAAATATCAACTTCCGGTGGGAATCTAAACAGGTTTTGATTGTAAACAGCAACTTTTCATACTGCCGAGAATGATTTAGTTGTTTTAAAGGAAAAAAATAAATTATATAATACATACATCGTTCAATATTATTTGAATTTCTTCGAACGATGAAGTAAGGACTAAAAAAACTTGATAACAATTAATTTGAATTCTTTTCTTTAAAAAAAGACAATTTTGTAAGGGGCCCCAAATGCTATCGTGTTTTTTTTCTCCATGTGATTCTAATGTGTCATTTGATATCGTTCGGACGGGACACGGTTTCTTTATAAAGAAAGAGGCGAGGGGGAGGTCGACTCCCGAACGCTAAACTGCGTGTGGGGTCGGTAATGCGTTTTAGTAGCCCCTGTAAAAATCAAAGGCGCAACCTCCCTTTTTTTATAAATCGAATTACATTAATTTTTTTTATTGGTACTTATTTTTAATGGATATTTTAAAGCTATTCTGTGGATTCGAAGATCTTAAGATATAGACGTTTATATAAAATCTGAGAATAAAATGCGAATGACTTTTGAAATGTTAAGAATTTGCTCAGGGATGAAATAGAAAAAAAGGAGATAATTGGAGATAGAAGGTGGAAAGTGATAAGGAATCTATTAATTCTTCTGTCAGAGCCTACAAAACCGATTTGAATAAATTATCAAGTGTAAAGGTACGATGGGACTAAGATAGAAGAGAGGGGAAGGTTTAATTAAAGGAACAGGGTCAGAAACGGTCGAGTAATAATTAAAATGGAAGTAGAGATAGAAGGTTTAAATGGCTCAAGGATCGTTCGAAAGAAAAACAGGGTTTAAAGGCTGGGAAAAAGAGAGACGGAGGCCGTAGGAGAGCCTGTGTGGCCGGTAAAAAAGAATAAAAGCCGAGTACATAACTCGAACCCATGGGAGATTTAGACATAAGACATTATGCGCTGGCATAAAGACGGCCGGTGGCTCCTCTCCGCTTTTTCTCCCCCTTTCTCATCTCTGTCTCCTTTTATCTCACGGCCTCTCTTTTCCTTCTCCCACCCCGCGAGGGACGTCTCGGCCTCCCACAAATGCGGGGCAAATTTACGACGGATACTTGTTTGGTTTTGTCTCGGCTCTCAGTGCAAATTGAGCAGTCAGCGCTGGTTTGTGATGCCGCCCTAAGGACCATTATCATCCTCCTGTAATAAACCATCGCCGGCCTTTCTACCCCCTCTCCTTATTAAATTTCTCCCACTCCCTTTCACCATTTTAAGTGAGCAATTAAAATTTTGATAGCTCCTCCGCTGGAGATCTTTTAAAACATTTCTATTAACTCAAAAACGTCTAATTTACTTTTATTATCATTAAGGTTATAATTTTTGAGACCTTCAAGAATTCAAGTTCAGAAACAAGACCCAAATAATGAAGCATTCAATCAAAATCGAATTACGCGACAGGGGTTCAAAAAATAATGTTGGGGTTGGTCGTATCCCATGTGAAGAAAATCGCTTCCAATTTTCAGAGAAAACCATTTTCTAGAATCATAATAAATTAAAAAAAATCGAATTAATCAAAAGATAACGATGAACTCAAGTCTGAGGGAGTTTGGATCCGTGCCAAATTCCGTCCTAAAAGTAGTATTGAAGTCTCGAGGTCTTCATAGATATAATAAAAAATTAAGAGCACATTCATATAAGTTTATTTTTATATTATCTCCTCTGATTACCTTAGGAGACCCTTGTTTGGGGGGTCATCTCGCTTGAACAATCGACCGTGAAAAAACGGTTGACTATATAGCGGTTGAAAAACTGCGATGGTAAAGAATATAATATATAAAAAAAAACGATGTCGACTGTACGCGGTGCCCGTTTAGGATTGGGGGAGCGCCCTTGTCAAAAGTCAGTCAGTCTGTCATGATGGCGAGGACGGAGGTTAGTGTGTGTGCGTGTTTTTCTGTGTGTGTGCGTTGCCGCGCGGTGCGGGATTCTTGTTTGGCCATGTTTATAGGTTGAAAGCGGCGGTGGCCGGGGGGAACCCGAGGCAAGGCCTCGACCGAAGGAATTTTTCTCTCTTTTAAGGCTGACTGAGTGACTAGAATAAGCAAGTAACCCCCCTTGTGACTCTTCGACCGCCATCACCAACCTAAATCTGTTATAAATCCGACGGCCAATCAAATATCATTGCCTTAGAAGTCACACCTCCCCAACAATATAAAGGAACACCGACATTTTGAAATTCGCGAAAAAAACAAAAACGAAGCCGATTTTCAATTTTTCTAATTGCCACATCTGTCTTTCAATGAAAATTATGTGAATTCTTTCCAACAATAGAACAAAAGTCTATGAAAAAAAAATAGTTTGGGAACATAACTATAAGGGAATTCAATTGTTGCCTTTTGAGAGAGGATAGTGTGAAACGTTGTCATAATTACTCCCGGGTAACTAACATTATTGAGATTCTTCTTATAGGAAACCGGTTTTCTGGGGCACCTTGCATCTTCAACAGCCTCGTTACTCTTCATCTTTATCCACCCCTCTATTTATCCAGTTAATCGCCCCCTTTTATCACGCGCCACCGTTGGACTACCGAACTTTTCCATACCATTTATTATTATTATTTTATTCCCAATTGTTATCGTTGGCAAGGACGTCGAATAAGAAGGGGGACGTAGTGAAAAGAGGCCCAGTTGGCTTACGAGACAGGGAGCAGATGCACCTCTCATATTATCAGCTAATGGACGGAGAGAGCAAGCACGCGCCCACTCCACGGCTCTTTTTTTTTTTTTTTTTTTTTTTTTTTTTTTTTTTTTTTTTTCTCTTTCTCACCACCGTCTTCCCCTCTTCATCAAAAGTTTTCCGTCGATTTGGGTTATTAAACGCTACAAAAGAACAGATGCTCTTGCGGTTTCCTATAATAAAGAGGATATTAAACACCGTTTTCTTTGTTTCATGTTTAAAGTGGAATTCGAGAACTAAAAAACTGGGCACAATTGAGAGAAAGTGATAGCTTCCTGGAAAGGAAAACCTTTTTTTTCCACCAAACGTTATATCCGGAGTAATTTGAACCCGAACTCTTAGTTTTAAAAATGTGTCATAGAGACCTTGTAGGGTCAAAAAATAAAAAACCTTTGGTCTTTGGTACTTGATGATGGCGCCGTTCATCAGTAGCTTTTTTAAAGAACACCTCATGGTCACAATTTTAGTCCAATATTCTCCACCTTTTGATCAGCTATTCGATGAACCGAAGCTTTTTTTTAGGAAGTTATAAAAATTTACTGGAATAACTTAAGAATCCATTTGTTTAGTGCATAAATAAAGCGACTGGGGTAGGTATAGGCTTCGTGGGGAGTAGTTAAGTTGAAAGGAATTAGTTCAATGCCTTACCAGGAGCTTTGCTTTTTTCGCCCGTTCCGTTGTGTCTTGGACGACAGCAATTTCTCCGTACAAGTAAACTTGAGGTTCATGAAGAAAAAACAGGTCTATTGACATTGCAAGGCCTTCCATGTTTTTATGGAAAAATAATTTACAATAATGTGCAAATGAAGTCGATTAAAAGGAGGTGAAGAAAAAATGAAGGCGGGGGGAGGGAAAGACAATGGGAGGAATGTAAAAAGGGGAGAGAACAGTGGGTAAGGGCGTAGTATGCAGGTCAATGCATTCCCCTCTCCATCGTATGTATATTAATAAACTCACATGTTGATGTCGACCGCCGCGGCGGACCATGTGTGTAGCAAACAATGTTGAAATTCCCAAGGGAGCGACTTCATTTGGTCATTCCTAATCAGAAGTTGCCTTATCGGGGCGGAGAGAGCACAGTGGCACTGGCATTGTCCCTTTCTCAGCACCGCCCTCAAAGCAAAAAAATAAAAAAGAAAGAAACAAAAAAACCACCGGCATTCGGAATCCCGATTTAACAATCGGACCAAACGGCCACCTCATCACGTCTCGATTGACTGACGCGACACTAAACTAAATGTCTCTCAGCATAAAACACACCTATTTCGTCCCCCTCCCTGTCTTATAAAATTCAAATAAATTCCCCTCTTTTAGTCCTAAAACTCGAAGAGCGAAGGGGAGAAAGAAACTTTCGTCGGCGAATTCCAATCACTTCTTAATTGCTTAGAAGGGAAAACATTACAATAAATTATTGGGGCGGCCCTTTTTTCCCGCTTTTTTTTCGTTATCGTCGAATTTGGACTCAATAAAATTTTATAAAAGGACAATGGATGCTCATAGTCGGCATTTGAGCTTTTGATAATAAAATGAATATTTATTATTCTAATAAGAGGTTTTGTTTAATTATCAGGTAGTCGAGACCGTGTTTGTTCTCAAGCCATTAAGCCGTTCAATCAATATGTTAATACATTAATGACCCCTGTAAATATTTTCCCTTGAAAAATTAGCGTGGACATGTGCGACCCCGAAAAATTTGGTAGGGCAGCTGCCCCTGTACCGGCTTCTGACAAAAGAAAGGTCTAGATCAATACCGACAATGGTTCACCGGCTAAACAGCTGACACGGAGGGCCCCGGGTACCAAATGAAACGGAAAAGCCCATTAAAGATTATTCCCCAAAAGCCTCCTTCGCCCCGCCATTTGTTGTCACTTACGATTACCGGGACAATAGCTGCGCCGGGAGAGGAGAAGGGGAGGACAATTGCTAAATGGAGTCCTCAAAAATGACAGAAACGACGGAAAATCGACCATTTATTTCGGGGGAGCCTTTTTGTCCAGAAAAATCCTTTCACAAATATTTTTTCTCCTTTCTTTTTAGTTTCCTAACCGATTCGACGGTAAATAAAGCAATTTTTGTTTTATGGCGTCTACATTCAAAACAACTTGATGAATGAAACATTTTGTGAAATTCCCACCACACATGAATTTCTGTCATTTGTCTTCCTGGTGCCTATTATATAATACGTAAAACAGTTTTTTCCCTTATAGACCTATAAATCTTGACAATATGGCCTTATTTTGTAAAGCCAATCAATGAATTTCGACTCCTTTATAATAGACACTAACTGCGTCAAAAAGTTTTAAAGATTTACGGGGCGGCGGTGTAGATTTGATAAAAGGATATAGAAGACTAACAGTCATATTAACATACGAAGATCGAAAATAATTATAAAAACTTCAAACGATCTGTTATTTTTAACTATAAACGAATAGACTTTATTTGAGTTTGTAGGACGTCATCGATTTTAAAGGATACCACTTGTCACCCCCAATGTTTAGATATTTCGGGTGGCGCTCCGATGTCTATGTTTAGGCGCCGCCTTATATTCCTACTTTTTCCCCCTCATCTCTCTCGCTTACCCTCTCGGGACAGAACCCTGCAGTGTTCCCAGACAGATGCCGCTCGGCCATATGTTACATTTCATGGCAATCAACACCTTTGAGTCGGTTGACGGGGACGACGATCCCGAAAAGTCACTCTAATTACTCAGGAGGGGAAATCACAATCCTTGGGTCTTTTCCTACTTAATTTGTGTGCTACGATTCATTCTTTCACATCATAGCCTCAAATTAAGCATCAGAATATGTTCTTGGACCTCTTTGACTTATACCTCTTCAACTTTTTTTTGGACGGTAGATTTTATCTGGATTTTAGTGCTCTTACACCTGAAGTTCTTGTATTTACTGTTTTAGCCCTGTTTTTGGTGCGCTCAGATCAGAAATTCACATAATGCCTTTCGCTAGTTTCTTAAATAGTCCATCAATTATTGCTATAATATGCTCCATAAAAGTCTTCTATACGTGTAACTATTCAGAACCAATTTTATTTTTTCCAAAATGGAACTTGATCAAGAATCCAGCCCTAAGAATTCTAGCCTTATTTTGACTTGTTATAAAATTATGGGCTAATGCGAAGGAAAGCTATCTGTTATTGAATTTAAATTTTTTTGTGTGATTGAATAAAGGTCCTGAAAAAAATTCAAGATATTTAATTCAGAAGGAAACAATTTTCTTGTGAGATTCGAACTTCAGACTACGAAATAGCGCTAACCGAGCAAAAGAAAAATGTTAACAAGTCACCAAACTTCACACCATTTAAAAAAATAGTTATAACTTTTCAAGATAAATTTCTTAAAGTGTTAATTTGAAAGATAGGCCTAAATAAAAAGACAATTCTAACGTTTTAATAAGCTTACGAACGCAGGTCTTGTTTCCCTTGGTATTTACGATGCAGATAAGCCTTAATTTTTTTCTTTCCTTTTTTCTTTCATGAGAGTAATTCAAAATATTTGTCTATTTTAAAGAGATTTGTCAATCATTTTAAATCCTGACATTAAAAATTAATCCTCATTGAATTTTGAAAAGAAATCCAATGGCATTGAGAGGATATAGAGCAGGTCTAGTAGGCAATGCAAATATTGGCATAAAGTCAAATTTTTAATTTTAGATTTCTCACAATTTAGAAATTTTTATGTAGGGGAGACTGCGAAATTCATAAAGGGGAAAAAAGGGAATCAATTAAAAACACTAATTTCGTATAATTATAGGCCTTCTTATGAGATCGGGAGAGGGGTAATAAAAAAAAATGTGCGTAAAAGTATACGGCTAATACGAACTTTATTATGGGGGATAGTGAGGGTCTCGGCGTGGTGGGAGTCCGCTGTGTAGCTTCCCTGTAGGGCTCCTTTCTTGATTGAGTCATAAAACAAGCTATTTCACACAACCTGTCTTTAAGTTTTTACTCAGCGCCGTCTCTTCTGCACGGCCCTCCTACAAGGCTTATCTACAAGAAGAAAAAATACTTTTTTTTTTCGACCTTAAATTTAATTTTTATGAAATTCTGTCACTGCAGTACGCGTTTAGGTGCTTTAAGAATGTGCAGTAAAAAAGTAAAATTGCCACTGGATACACGTAAAGATTTTTTGAGCTGTCATTACTCATATTTGCATTTTTGATATACTTTTGTGTTATCAGAATAATATTTTTTAGCCGAAATCGTGTTTTTTACCTTAAATGTTGGAATATAGAAGTTTTGAAAAAAAAAAATTATTTTTTAACGTTTAAAAGCTACCCTATGATTTTGACAATTGAAAATCGTTTAAAATAATTTAGAATAAAAGGATGGACAGAGGTGATTAAAATGTGTGGAACAATTGTCGCGTGGGACTCGCCGACTAACGAGGAGGGTGGCCCTCCTTTTCCCCCCGCGCCGTCTCGCCCTTACCCGATCTTCGACCATCACCTTCCTTTCTACCTCAAGGAATCCGACGACATTCCTTCCTATTATTTAGCGATAACTCTCGACATAATTTTCTCCTCCCCGGATCCCCGTCCTTCGAGGCAACAATGAAAACAATTTTCAAATTGCTTTATTGAGACATTTTTCATCCGTCATGTTTTTATGAGGGAAACATAACTTCAGCGACTTCCAACAATCATTCTACCCACGAGCAATTAAGATTTTTTAAAAATATAAGTTCAGCGACGTCTCAATTTATTTATTTAAAACTGAAGCCATATTAGAAAAAAAAAAACTTAAAAAAATGACTAATATTGACAGTTTGAGAACAAAAAATTCCCTTTTGAAAACGTTCTTAACTCAAAGTGGCAAAAGGATGGGAGAAAATAGTACATATTTCGAGACATGAAATAGTTGGTAACCTTCCATTACGACGCTAAGTCTTCCCTTAGATGTTATCTTGGGTTAATTGCATTTCAAGACTTGGAAGGTTTTGGAGTAAAGGACAGCGGGGAACGAGGGGATCGCACCAACTATTGTGAAATGACCCGTTTCCAACACTGATTACAAGAACAAAGTGTATAATTCCCGGCAATATAACTACTCCTTTAACGGTCACGGGTCGGTACCGTCTCGAATATCTTCAAAGCCGCGGATTAGCGAGACATGTGTGATATATAATAAGCGGGGAATAATTTTCTCAGAAATTTCAACTTGTCTTGTAAAACAGCTTTATTACGAACGTGTTGAATGCCTTTTTTTACGTGTTAACATAAAGAAATTTATCATGAAAGAACTTGAAAATGTTATTTAAATTGCGCAATGTTCAGACGCGGACTAAGCGATTTTTAATCTCGGCAACTTCTTTCGTTATCGATCGGATTAAAATCGCCGAGCAAACTATTCTCGATGGAGCCTTCTGCCTTGATTTTCCTTAAATGTTTACCGTTTTAAAAAGAAATCACGAAAGGAAAAGCCTGGAAGCTGTTCCAGAGATTCATTATGGGTGGTCAGGCCGGAGATATAAGCGGGTGGGAGGGCGAGTGGACAGAAGAAGTCCCACGGGAGAAGAATAGGCAGTTGGTCCCTTTCAAATATTTCATCGGGGGCATTATAATGTTGTGTGGGACTCCCGGTGTGTCCAGTCGACATGCAACTAACTCATTTACATCCTTGAACCCCGCCCCGACCCCCTCGAACCGCCGTATCAATCCGAAAGCAAATTACCCGGCCCATTGTTTTCTTAAGTGACAAAAACCAAGAAAAGAAAAGACCTTTTCTAAAACAGAATAAAAACAACAGTTTCAATTTCGACCCCAAAGTTCTTCCAGGGGAAACAGCCAACAAAAACCTTCGACACGAAGATACACGAGAATGGAATGAAAAAAAAATTCGAAAAGATTTTCGAGAGAGAGAATAAGAATTCCAACGGAACCCCTTCATTGTGTGATTTAATTGTTTCTTATTAAAGCCCGCTAATTGATGTTGTATAATATGTGGAAGGTTTCCCTAATTCAAGCCTACTCCTTTTGAACATTTTTTTCCCTCTCTCTTTCTCTCTCTTTCCACTCTTTCTTTTCGTCTTTTCTTTAGACACAGTCGGGAATTAATGTAATTTTCGGTACATTTAATAAGGGGCATTAAAAGTTTATTCCATGAATAATTTATAGGCTGATCTCTAAATGCATACTCGCGTAGGAGCTCTCACATATCATTCGGGACACGGCCAACACACATCGCCAATGGAGAAACAAAAAAATTAGTGAATGCCATTTCAAAGAAAGTACTTTAAGGATGTATTTAGAACTAGGGAAAAATTTACAATATTTCTGGGAGAGCACTAACTGATAATTTTTATCAAATTGCACCTTTGGATGGATCCTGCATTCTTCCTAGCTTATATTGCTCTTTGAATCACGATGTCCCCAAGGATCAAGGGATCTAAACTTCCCAGATAGTTTCATTATTCTGACCTCGATATGTTTTTTTTTACTTGAAAATTCGCTTTTAAAAAAATAGAAAATATTGCGGTAAACCTTGAAATCCAAAAAATGATCTATTTTCTGTCAATTTTCCAAAGTTAGTGGTTAACCAAAAAATAAAAAGTAAAAGTTTCTTGTTTCCCACATTAGCTATTCAGTACAATGACAAGTAATCTTCAATTTATAAACATCTCGGAGCGGTTCCCAGGGCGGTATTAGCCGGTCAATAATTAAGAAGCTACCAATGATGAAATCAATTTTCTAAACTACACACCGAGGAAGGCACCCGGACCGCATTCCAGAGACCTCCTTTTAATTATACACATTATCATATATTTATACTTTGGAGCAGTACATCAGCCTTAATTTGGTAGAGGCCGACTTGTGCTACAGCTCAATCACCCCTCCACATTTTCGGTTTTACGACTTTTGAAGGGGTATATCTAATCATTATGCTATTAATACGAAAAATGCGGCGAGAGGGAGACTTTCATTACGATTCCTCGAAGTCATTTTCATACCGGGAAGGGAAGAGACTCGCGAGCGGTGTGAAGTGGGTAAGTGTGCTTCCCATTTTTGGTCTCAAGGAAACGGCCTCCAAGAGTATCCCATCCTATGCCACTCTGGGAAGATTTTTCGCGTAGATACATTCTTCGTCCCAACTTCGCAAGCCAACAAAAAGAGAAGAAAGTGTTCAATCGGTTCGTCATCAACTTCAAAGTTTCCAGGGATTTCACGTCATATAACAATAGATCCTACCGTTTGTAGATTTTTTATAAAATGATTTACGATCGCTTAAGGAAATGAACGCCGTCACGAAGGGACGTTTTATTTATAAGTTTACCTTTTTCTCCCCCATCCGATACGCAAGGTTTATCATAATTAATGTCCCATGTACAAACGAGGTCAGAACTTCAACAAACTTAGAACTAGAGCATTGTTCTGAAGAATTTTATTGGCAATAGCATCTAGAAAATAAATATTAAAACTTAATTTTGAATTAGATAGCCCACTTAAGTGTGTTTTTAAGAGAAGGAAGTAAAGGTATCAATTTAAGGTCGACTATGGTCGAAAATCAATTCCCATGAAAAACTTCGAAATTAGGGTTAAAAACGCTGATAAGAAAAAAACTGCATTGGCGGTAGGGAGTTAAGAAATCGGCTTTTATTTATTTATTTTTTTTTTTTTTCAAGAAAAGAACGCCGCCTGTTTATTTAAAGCCTATTAGGCGGTTTTCGAAAACGTTTCTTTTTCTTTTTTCTCCGCCTCCTCCCACCCTTTTCTGTAATAATATAAAAGGAGTCGTGCTCTCCACTCATTGCCTCCGACTTAGTCTTAAAATAGGGGATTAATATCACCCGGAGAGGATTTATGATGTTCGAACAGAACGAATTTCTTACCTGCAGCCCCACAATATATCACCGGACCCGGTGAAAATAGAGAAGGAAGATAAATAAAATCTTGAAGAATTATGAAAGGGGGTCTTCTTTTCGGTGAAAACAACGAAAAGTTAACAATTAAGGACAGTTTGAGGGTTGAAAAGCGACGATAAAAGTCGATTTTATAATAACGGATGGGAGACTCGACCGGGTTATTAACCCTTAGTTGTCCTCCAAGTACTCTGCTTTTATTTACGTATTATTTATGAGGCAGTAAATAACAATTGTCGGGTCAGAAGGAGGTTCTTCGTTTTATTTTTATTATTTTTTATTTATTTCTTAAGTCTTGTATATTTGGTTTTGTGGACATCTGTGGGACGCGGGGAGGTTCGGGAGTTCCGACTCGTGGGGGTCCCCTCTCGGAATAAATCAATCGCGCGCCGCGGCGGTCCCCCACAGAAAAAAAAAAGATGATGAAAAAAAAGGCGAACGAGAGACACGTTGTTTCTGACTCAGTCGCTTCCTTCTACTCCACCCACATTATTTTAATCGTCATCGAAGGAATAACAAGGTCAGTGGCTGTAACCTCGAGACGATCCCTCCTCCTCTTCGTCGTTGGTGGCCGGACGGCAATTAACAGGATTCAGATCCCCCGCTAGTTAATACAGAAAGACTCTGTAAGGTGCAAAGTCAAGAAATTGACTTCAAATTCTAGGTCACACATCACAACCCAACTCCCACCACAGTACTTATGGGCACCCCCCCCCCCCAGCAATAAAATTAGACCTTAGCTTAGTAAGGCAAATTAGATAAGATGCAATAGATTAATATCCATTAAATACTACAATAAATATGTTACATTAAAATGTATCAATTATAGATTAATGGTTATTAATTGATTATTTTTTTCTAGGCGAAAAACCCTTGAAAAACGTGAGAAAATTTTTTCAAGAAAGATTATGTGTCTAAAAACCGAAAAAAAACTCTGGGAAATCCGGGAAAAGTAGGTAAATAATATTTTATTATGAAATGGTCAAGAGAATGAAAGGCAATTCTACGTGAGAGAAAAAAATTAAATAGGTTATTACCCCCTTTGGGTAATTATAGAAAATTTTGTTTTATGTCAAAGGGAATTTTGAAAAAAAAAAAAAATAGTAGAAAAAACCGTAGTGTAGCGATTTTACAACCGATAGTAAAAGGAAGGCGTAAAATAAAAACGGAAACTCCTCTGCCGGGGGTGGGGAAGGCCGTAGAAAATGATAGCCCTCGTAGATCAATGACGTCTAGACTGAAAAGATAGGGATGAGACAACAAATGTTTCAACTTTCTCCCGCTTCTTTCTCCCCGGTGACAAATAGTGTTTTGACAGGGAGGGTAGAGGGGTAAATATTATATCTGTCCTCTTCTATCTAAATGGGATTTACCCAACAGCTTGAAAAAGGGAAACTGTTTACTTATTTAGCTCTCCCTCCTAAACAGCTGATACTCGATTTACCCACGATATTTCTACCCCTCGACACTTGAAATAATATAATACTATTTTATATACGATTATTTAACGGTCAATTCATCCCTTATATAAATAGGAGGTTCGATGAACTTGAGACGTCGGACGGTCTGGTCCCGTACGGGAAGGCTATTTCGGTGGGCAAAACAGGTAGTAGTTACTTCACTAGTTTAGAAGGTGGTAGCGTACAGTAGCAGTCACGAGGAGTAATAGCGTAAGCTCCTCTTCGAAAAATTATTACACCTCCCCTCCTCTTCCTTTTAAAAACCAATGAATACAACAATCAATTCTTCCTAACCCCAATACCAAATCTTCCAATTTTTTTTATAAAAATGGCTACAGGTCATTCGCATTTACGACATCGTCTATATTGGCCACGAAAGTTTATTTTGTTTTATTTTCATTTCGAAAAAGAAGAATGAAACGCCTCTTCTTTCGCCCACATTATTAATTTATTTAAGAAAGAGAGAAAAAAAAACGCTTTGAAATCGAGTTAAAAAAAATTGCGGACAGTATAAATTTATTGCTTAATCAAACCGATTAATTAATCAAAAATTTAAATGTGAATTTCTTTTTCTCTAAGAAAAAAATGGATGTCGATTTTTTGTATTTGAAGTAAAAATTTGGATACAGACCAAACAGTCATGTTGGACTTGTAATCTGTCAATTATTATCTATAAAGAAGTTGAAAGAAGATTTTGGTGAGATGTATTAAATTTAATATTTTGAGCATCATGGGTGGGCGCGAATAAAGAATGAGAGTATTCGGGTCTAAATTAAATGTTGTGATTTTGAAGAAAAAAAAGGGTGGGGGGCTAACAAGAGACAAATTGTTACCTGTTAGACCCGCGATTAAGCTCGGCTTTTAGGATCCCACCCGCCCCACTCCGGTCCAAACATGCTCTTAACACTGTCCCCAATCATTAGCGCCCTCTTTTCTCTCTCTTCCGTTGGTATTCGTTAATTGCAACTGAGACCACCGTCGCTGAAGGTCCTCCCTAAATTTCTTAATTTAAAACAATGTCTTCATTTGCATTTTTTAAAAACCTTCAAATTCTTCAATAAATCATGTAGACGGCTCCTGATTCCGGTCACTAGCTATTAGTTTGAGAGCGCAGCTAAGGGCTTAGGCGAGGTAATTAGAGATTGTTGGCAGCACTGATTACGCTTTGGAAGTATTTTGACCAAAGTAGGGAAATTGAAAAGACTGATTCTAGTGGAGATTGCTAAAAAGCCCATCATTGCCAGTAACTTTCTAAAAAGAAATTTTCGGAAGCTAAAAAGATTAAAAGGAGTAAAAAAATTGATGTAATAAAAACGCGATATCACCCTACACCCTTATCGGGCGATTTCTCAAAACGTCCATTAACGGCCCGCGACGCTTAAAAAAAGGCCGGCAACCGTTTAAACACCCTGGCGGAGAGGGGGAGGTAAAAATCCATGCCCATTTTCGACAAACTTTAAATGCAAATTTTTTCTCTCTCTCCTTTTTCCAAAATGGAAAAACGTCTTTGGGTAAATAATCGAGTTAAAGACTCGCTTTAATACCTTTCTATCCATAAATAGGAAGCTCGGAATGATTGAAGAATGTTGGGATATTAAAAGATATTAAGCTACATAGTATAAAATCGATAAATTAAAAGAAATAAAAAAAAGTTCTAGCCCCGCCGGATTTATGCAACGGATTTTCTCAGTTCTAATATTGTTACATTTATAAAAGGCACTCTATAAAAGAGTACATAAGCGTCTTTTGGAACTGTTCCAAAAAAAAAGGAGGACCTTTTAGCAGTCTTCAAAGAGTCTTCACATGATTAAAAATTATTTATATTCTTTATATTTTACTATAGATAATTTTTTTTTCAACGTTTTAAGTAGCCAGGTAGAGTTTGAACAATCGCCATTTAGTGGTTCTATATTGGTACGTGGATGTAAATAGCCGAGACCTTCTCTGGCGTCAGGACGGCTCTGAGTTCTGTCCTTCAACTTAGAAAAGGAGACAACACGGGGTTTCAGAGACCTCAGATATCAATTACAATTTTTTTTTAATAAATAAAAAAAATTTCTATTTAGCCATGTTTAGTCAACGAATTGTTTTACGCCGAGAACGGGAAAAAAAAGTACAAAGAAAATAACAGAGGAATCTCGCTGATAAATCAAAAGGTCCTATTGTCCCGATAAACGCCTTAAATTGCAAACTGGGACGTTCTACGGAGAAATTTGCCTCGGAATATAGAGGTGGGAGAGAAAGAAATTTAATATTTCAACGTAAAATAGAAAAAATCTACCTAAAAACGAGCGTATATTTCGTGAAAATCCATAAAAATGTTTTAAAAACACTTAAAAACCCAAAAAACGGGTAAGTTGATTTAGGCGTAGAATAAAAACGATTTAAGGCCTAAAACGATTTTAAAAAAATCATTTTCTAAGTCGGTATTTTTATTTAACCGGACATTGAATCATAATTATCTCGGTTTACGGTTATGACACGTAACCCGAGTCCACATACGCGTCACCCGATAAGATGGAAAAAATAAAATAAAATCAAGTCTAATAAACTAAAGGCCTTGGGACGATTATCGATTAGTCAAAATAAACAAAAAAATAAATACGCGCACTTTTTTATTTTTGAAATTATAAATAAACGAGAAATTAACATTTTAAACGAATTTATGAGCCATTTTAAGCCCCTTTAATTCGATTTTTTTTCATATGACGTCACAATACTATAAGACTGAATACTATCAAGGCCATTATAACGCTTTCTTACGTGACTCATTTAATACGACAAGGACGTTTCAGTGTAAGGAATTAATTTTCTTCAGCACCCTTAAGAAGTAAAAATGATTTTTAAATCAAAAAGTTTTGAAGGAATAAAAGATCTGGGAGACACGATCTCTAAATTAAGACATAAACGATGAGTGGGTGAAGTGAGCCTATTTAGATACTTGAAGGGCTTTATCTCATAACTCGAGAGGGGTTCTTAAGAGGCGCTTACCACCTTCTCCATTACTTTATTCTTACGTTTATTTATTTTATTTTTTTCCTTCTTTTTATCTCTTCTTTTTATTCCTTCTTTTCTTTTGATTTTTCCATAGTTTTAGGTTGTCGACTGACATGGGTGAGGGGACTTGTGACCCTGGAGACCAGTAGTCCACGAAACTCTCCGTGCATCATTAAACATCGTGTCCCGGCCCACTAGTCACCCCGCACTACATTTCCCTTAACAAGACGCAACTTTAATTGAAAATCAACCTTAAAAAACGTTCTCCTTATAAGAAAAACTAAGACAGTTTATAGACCAAAAACTAGAAAAACATCAAAATCTGAAGAATGAAAAATATACAATTAGGTAGTTTTTTTTTAAACAGAAATTTTATTTATTTATTTCTAGAGAATAAAATGGACCATTGTCTTGAATGTCGTGGGGAAGAACAAAAAGAGGGTAAGAATTTCTTTGGGCAAAAAGTATGAAGATTTTGATTTTAAATTCATACAATGTTTTTATTGGTAAAAAAGGGAGTGCGCCTTAGAAGGGCGGTGTTGGGAGGGCTTATTTTTCGTATTCTAAGATATAATACTTTTTCTTTAGGTTTTGTCTTGGATGTAATATGTAAGAGGTCGGTGGATGAGAGGGAATGCAGGGTATTCCTCGAAGCGGCTGCATGACAATGTAAATAGGGGGAGTTGGAGATGATGTGGAAGGATTCCAACTTTGGATCTCGTCCTTCGGGACCCCGCGGCCCCGGGGTGTACCCGGACTGAATAACAATTTCGCACCCGGGGCGGCCGTTCCGGGCCGAACAATGGGAGGAGCCCCCCTCGTCCTAAGCCCCCTCCCCGAACAAATGTCTATATCCGTGAAACCGTTTCGAATCCTTTTCACTTTAAATTCTTTAATTCGCTTTTTCATTTCAATTGAAAGTATGTCAGATATTTTAATTCAGCACCACCAAGTCTATTTCTGGTCTAAAAATATAAAACTCTAGATCAACTTTTTACCCGAAAAATACCTAAAAACTGGAGCGATCATACACGAAAAAAGGGTATTTCCTGGCCAGAAAATACGTTAAAATAGTGGTCCTTAAATCCTTTAAGGCGTAAAATCAAATGACACCTTACTAGATTGGCGTACGTAAACTCTAGGGGAGCACCTCCACCTACGCATGTTTAGATTTTTAATTGGATGTATGCGTCTGCCACCGACCCTTGAAATTGATTTCTTTACCTCTTAAGATTAAAGTGGCCACTTGGGTTTTAAAAGGATTCAAATGTTTTGAATAAAACATTTTATTATTTTTATTTGATCAATTACGGTTCGATTTTTCAAACAAGTTCAGGAGATCGGAAGAGATGAGAAGGCTTTAAAGGTGGGGTGGGTGGCCGGCGAGATTGATGCCGGAGGAAGGGGGGTGGATCAATTAGAAATAAGATGGACAAGATAAAGCTCCAAGTTTCTCACAGATCCTAAATCCCCCTCTATTGTAAAAGGCAGGGCCACTGCGTATGCAAACTAGGTCGCCCCACACACGCTCGACCACACCGGGAAGAAAGAGAAAAAAAAGACGACGGGGTTGAGGAGGTTTTGGGGAGGCGGTTAGGGAAAAAAACCTGAAGGATAAAAAAGACTTGACACATCTTTGCCGACCGCCCACCTCCCAACAGTCCAAACATTTACCCACTTCATTATCTTAATCTCCTTTACCGTCCACTCCTATTAAATATTCTTTTCCTCGACACCGATATTTTAATCGTAACACCTCCATTTTCTTAAATAAGAAATAAAATTAGAAAAAACAACCTCCTTAAAAAACCATTGTGTAATGTTTTTATTAAGATCTCTATTAGATCACAAAAAAAATATCTCCAAGCCTCTTTTATTGGCAATTGACTTTTTTCGTGGGAAGGGAAACTTTTATCACTTGGGAACGATGATTTTTTTCCTTCTACTCTTGTTGTCTTAATGAAATTCCCATGAAAATGAAACGAACCGATCGGTCTAATTGAAGCTTGATGAAGCGTATATACATAATATAAAAAGAGAGAGGAAAAAAAGTCCTGGGAGACAAAAAAAAGTCGCATCATGGGTGGCGTCAATACGTGGTTTCAATAAATTATGGTAATGCTCAAATTTATTCACTTTTTTTTTAGTACCACCATCCTTTAAGTAGGAATTTTAAAGGAAAGGCATCCCCGTCTTCTGCTCCTTAGTTACGGGCTCAACCAGCATCGGATTTAACTGCTGATGGTCTATATGCCCTTTCAGTTAGAATGTTGTTTTTCCCATTTTTTACGTCAATTTATCTATAAACTTTTTGGATCGTTGGCAAGAAGGGATTAGGATTAATAAGGGATGGATAGAAGAGGACAGTCGTAATTTTTTTCTTTTGTCAAAACTTTCGACATTGTACAATTGATTTTTTTATACAAATAAAGGATAAAAATTTAATTACGGCGTAATAAGAGCGAAACATTGTGTAAAAATGTGAAACATTTCTATTGTGTGTGTGGTCCATTGTTCTAACAGGTGTAAGTCAAGTAATATATTAAGTACTACTCCCACGAGCATATCTCTCCTCCGCCTTCGGCACGGTCATCTTAAGCTAATCAAAATCGATACATCTAAATCTGTATTTAAAGGGCTCCGAAACGCTTTTATAATTTCTCAAGGTCAACAATGGTCGTGAACCGTGTAAACTATTCAAATCAGCTGATTGTTCACGAAAGGGAGGGAGACGCGCCGCTGTAGGTAGACAGGGAGAGGATAGTTTAGCCAAATGGTTTTTCATGTTACGGTTATTACTTGTTTTAATCAGTGTGAAACCTCCCATCGTTATATTCCTTACATAATTTTTGTCCTTCACTTTTAGGTAGATTTTTTTTTTCTTTCCTTAAAAACGTTTTGGGTTTGGAAAACCCTAAGGAGGGGATTTTAGAACAGTTTAAGAAGAGAATAGACTATAAATTCTCGGTCCTAAAAGTATTGCGGATGTGTCATCGGCCTGTTTGGAGAGGGGGTAAAACAAGGACAGTGTATGACCTTAGAACCGGATCTTTAGAAAATAGTCGGCCTATCCCGATATACCTTATACCTTCCCCGCCTGGCGCCTACAAAACTGATTAGGAAAAATATGAATCGCAATAATTGACAATGGGAGGCATTGAGAAAAGAAAAGATATAAGAAAGAGAGAGAAAAAAGGAGTCCGATATAAAGAGCGTTAAATGGAATTCTCTTAGATGGAGTTTCCGCGGTAAGGAGGGGGACGGAGGAGAGACTGCTTAATCGCAAATGGGCAAACTAGACCGGACTAGCAAAGCGAGTGCATATCAGAGATGCTTTCCCAGGCGCACACATATGGCAAGCCCCGAGTACACTTGCTTGACCCTAGCCGGACTTATGCTTAATCCAAACACATACATACGCGGCTACCACCGCTTTCACCATCCCTTCCTAGTCAACACAAACATTTTATCTTCCATCACATTCGCAACCCATACTTTTTTAATTGCTACTCTATCATTAACGCAGAAAAATTACTTTGATCGATTACTTTATTTTCTACAACTTCTAATTTGCTTTTCACAATTGTTTAGACCTATTAACTCTTTTTCATTCTGTCGTTAGTTTTCGACCCACATGAAGACTGTAATCAATGCTTTAGGAGTCTTCGTAAATTTTCAGATTTTATGTCCACGTTTTTAAACCAAATTTCAATGCTTTAGACAGGTTTTTACAATGAAAATTAATTATTTTGGCTCAGATTATGACGGATTAAATGAACCAGAGGGCTTTTTAAGCTGAGAGACCGCAAAATAAGTGTTTTTTTTTGAGATTCTTTAACTGGAAATATTTAAAGGGGAAAAACACAAAATATAGGGCGTTTTGACGTGTCTTAAAGTAATTTCTTTAATAAAACATCAATGGCTGGCTCGGTTAATTACAACTGGAAAAGGCTCCAAATCTACGGCGCGTGAAGAACGTAGACCCCGGAAACGCATTATAAATCCTAGACATTTTTTTTTACTATATTTGTTTTCAAAAAAATTGAAAGGAATAAATAAACCAAGTTTCTATTGTTGAAAAAAGTCGCTAATTTATCGTTCTTTTACTCTTCGGAGAAGTTTTGATTTAGTATCAAGTTAAAAGCGACAGAAAAAAAGAAAAGAGAAGATACGTAACTTACTAAGGGGGGGGGGGGTCTTATAAGGGCATATAAGCAGAATAAAAAGGCAACCCCCCACCTTTCGTCCCTAACGGTCGATCTACTCTTCAAGTAGCAAAATAGCCACTTTTATAATTTTAGTTTAAATTTTTACCTACCTATATTACGACGGCCTCTAACATGAGTCATGCAAAAGTACCAAAATTTTACTACGAAGATACACTAAAAACGGTAGAAATCTCCGAAAATTGTCTCTCTCGAAAAGGGGTGACTACCCCTTCCTAGTTACGCCAATAGCTGTTGAAATAATAGAAGCACAGATGATGTAGAACGTAATTGTAGGTGTCGTGACGTTTCTGACCCCAATCCTGGTGGCTAAAATAAAACTTAAAAAAAGGGGGAGAGAGAGAAAGAAAAAAATACGAAGCCCGCCGTTTTAAGGTATAAACGTGATTTACGGTCTGAAAAACTTCCGAGTAGATAAGGGAAGAATGCACTTATTAGATGGTGAGGAATTTTCATTCTGTTCCTTTTTTTTATGGGTAAGAATCCAGGCTTATCGTATCAGATCGACGTCTTAATTTGACTAAACGGCCCAAATTTAGTCGGGCTTTTAAAAGTAAATTGAAGTCAAGTTTTTAATGTTTTCCTCTCCATGAACTCGACGACACGGACCCAAAACTACAGCAATCCAGGTAAAATAAAAGTACTAACACAACATCCCGATATACGAGGGGTAAAAGTTAAATTTCAAGTCCATACACTAGGAAATCGGCTTCCTTAAATCAGAGCAGAAAATTTTAAATAAAAATTACCTACTGGTCTGGGGACTTTCTCAAGGGAGAACATTATTTTTCGAATTTGACAGAAAAAACGAAAGTCTTGGCAGGGTAAGACACGCATAATCGGCGTTAACAGCTCCAACTTCTAAACTGTGCGGAAAAAAGAAGGCAAAGGGCTCTAATCAAGTTTAAATCTACCGGGTTAGACCCTTTCCCCAAAACTGGACATGGAGGGAACTTCAATACCTTCCGTTTGAGAAAGTAAAAATGTTATACGAGATTAAACTGACGTGTATTTTTTCAATTTTTGTCTGCAAACTCGGTCACAAGCTAAGTTTATTAATAAGTTGTCCATTTGGCAGCAAAAAGATCTCCCAAGTGTCGTATTTATTCGAGAAGATCGTGAGTTTTTTTTCCTCGGATTTTAAAGGCCTGATTATCCTTTTATTTTTGTTTGTTTGTGTGGTGAGGGGGGGAGTTGACAGGTATAATAGACTGGTCAAAGGTGTCTATGGGAACCCCGAAATAAGAACGTCCTGTGAGGCCCTGGAGCCCTTATAAAATGCTTTCCGTGTCCGCCTCGATAACCATCGGAGCACCGGCCACCCCACCCCGAAAAGGAGACTTCCCATCAACTACTCTCCTCTCTATTACCACTAATTAAACACCACACGTTTTACAGACGACCAAAAAGAGAGAGAGAGAAGAAAAAAAGGTTTATGATAAATAATTATGATAATAAGGATCGATAAATTAGTGGTATCGGCGTGAGAGAGTGGGTGAGGCAGGACAAATGGAAACATCCCCGAGAGGGGACACACCATTATATGCTAATTTACTTGGGTCCCAATATTAAACGAGAATGATTTATATTCATATTGAAGGATTTCAGTAACCAGTAATGTAAAGGGCAACGTTCCAAGCCTCTTTTTAAAAGGCGAGTACAATTCTGGACATGAAAGTTTATGCGTTGATTTTCAAAGCATTTTTAGAGCAAGTTTTGTGGATTTTTTTGTATTTGTTTTTAGGTATAGGTTGAGCATAGTTTAAAGATTTTAAAATACCTTGACTACTTAAAAAGCCAAAAACAGAAGTTTAAAAAATACGATTTTTGGACATACAATGCCAGGAATGCTAGAAGCCTCTTTAAACACAGAAAGTAGCCACGGTTATTGAGAAAGGGTAAAGATTCTTTTCGGCTGATGGATGCCTTCTATGGGAATTCTTATAGATAAGTGTCGGCTTGACGAAAATTATGTCACCGGAAAAAGAGTAAAGGCGCTCGGGGCCAGGGCCGATAAAGTATTTCAAAAACGGAGACGCTAAATGCGTGGCTTTTAGTCAGAAGGGCCGCAATGTTTATTAGCATATAATGCCGCCCGAGCGCCCCTCCCCCCCTTCAGAAACCCATAATACAAACCCGAGGTACCATCCTAATAGGGATCTGCACTAGTGACTCCTGTAATCACTAAAGCGGACGAAAGAATCCCGGCCATTTTACACTAAACATGTATGTAATTTGCCAAACTCACTACCACTTTAATCAATTACGAATTTTTTAAATATCTTTTTTTCTCCTTCGTTTTAGGAGGGTTTTTTTACTTTTTTTTCTATCTAGATCTTTACGGTTTTGCCTTTTACTTATCATATCCTGTTTATCCTTTAATCCGAAGATTTTCAATTATTTTCAGATAATTTATTTTTCTTCATCCCGCGACACTTCCTTATTCGCTTGACCTAAAAAATTTATCCTTAAGACTTTTTAAAAATAATACTTCCATTAATAAATATTAAATTCCAATTTATATCCCCCCTTTAAACTTTTAATAAAACCTTCCTAGACACTCATTTTACAAAACAGCTTCATTTCTAGGTTAAAAACGATTTAATCGAGGGTCAGCGGTCAAGGCCTCTGACAGATTTTTATGCGGAATTTTTATGCGTCCTCTCAATACAGTAGGCTCTTTTCCCAATATGGCGGAAACCGAAATTATTTATTTATTTATTGATATTTAAATTTTTTTTTATTTTTTCAAAAATTTGATACATAAACTGATCAATTAAAAAAAAAATTTATCAATATTATCATCATAATAACGAAAATATTGGTAAAAATCGCGGCCGTAAAATGTTCCGAAAAATGGCGGAACCGCAGACATAATATTCCAGACAATTGACATTAGAGGATTTGCATGAACTTTATCTACATACTATACATTTAGGGTATCACAATAATATTTTTTTAAAGTTAAAAGTATATTTAAAAATTGAAACCACTACAGGCCTACTACAGACCAATTTATTTACAAAGACGGAAAAAATTAAAATAGTATAAAACGATAATTGAACTTTTATTTTAAAAACTCATAAAATAAGTAAAAATCATGAAATGATTGGTTAAAAATAATTTATATAATTACCTAATCGTATTATAAAGAAATTTTGAAACTGCGAATTGCGAAAGTTGTTTCATTAAAAATAGCGACTTTTTTCGATTCTCGATGAGAAAATTTCCGATTTGAATTCCGCTCAATTTCCCACGGGCTGCGGGAAACTTTCTTTTTTTCAGGTCGCCGAACAAAACAAGATTTTTTGAAAAACCCTTCAATTATTCGTATAAAAGAAAATTTGAATTTGAAAAACAAAAAAAAAAGTTTTAAAAGACGTTGACCTGACTCCGTAGGTGTTTGAAAAGAAAAACACGAACTCGAAAAAAAAGTTGAAACTTTAATTATGTTTTGTCACCTCAAGGATTTATAAAACAAGCTATTTCTAATTAAAATGACATTGAACCCTCCAGTACAATTAACTAATTGTTATTAATTAACCAAATAACATTTTGAAATTTTATAGATGTAGAAAAATGTAGGCCCATAAAAAGAACAGGTTAAAATGGACAAGATAATGTGGTTAACATTTTTCCCAAAATAAAATAAATATTAAATTAAATGAGCTTAGAAATTACAGATCTTTACTAAAGAATAAAAAATGGTTAACTATTTGATTTCAATAATTGATTTTTATAGGACATAAATTTTTTGAGAATAAAATTGTTTATTTTTTTAATTAAAAGTTATAAAACAAATAATTTTTAATTGCGCGGTCCGTAATTAACGGGATAGGAGTTAACACGCAAATTATCAACGAAGCATGAAAAACTAAAAGTCCAAAAACAAACACGGTTTTTAAATAAAAACTTAAAAAAAGATATTTATGACAAATTTGGGTCCACAAATTTTTGGGGGTAGAGGTATAAAATAAGCATTGACCAAATGATGGAGAAGATGGGAAAAGAGAATTTTTAATGGGAAATAAGCTATTTTGATACCCTCGATAGATGATTTTTTGGGAACAGGCCTCCCAGATCCCGGAGGGTGAATTCAAATAGTGAAATTTAGATTTTGTGTCGCCGTCTTAGCGATCATACTTCGCTGGAGTTTGTTAAAAAAAGAGCTTTAGTATTTTTATACAAAACAAGACCTTCTTGTGCCAATTTTCGGGTATTTATCCGTAAAATAAAGTCATTGTCCCATTTACTTCGTTAAAAAGTTCAATTCAGCTTTTGAAAAAACGTTAAATTGTTCAGGAAACGTTTGAATACTTGTGAGCAAATGACACATTAGTGTTTTTGTATAGGCGGTCTATTATAGAAAATGGGACCGAAAATAGAAAATAAATTTAAAAAAGAAGGGAGACGTTTATTTTTAAATAATACACCCAATTAGTCAGAATATTTTTTTTCTCCCTTAACTTTTTCTCGAAAGACTAATTGGCGTTTCTGTCCCCGTGCCGAGTGCGAGAGAGCCGTCTGGGGGTTGATCAACCCCTCTCTTTATCAGGACGGTATATCGAGAAGCAATAAATCCTAAGAAACCCACGAAATCAGTTCGAAGAACTTTTTTTTTGTATTTTTTTCTTTCGTAAAATGTTTAAAAAAAATTTGCTTCGTAAATTTAGATGATTGAAAATATTCAACCTTCTTTCAACTGATAAATTGAAAAGAATGTGCTGAAATAGGAATAATATGATTATACTAATCATTAGGTATAGAAAAAAGAAAATATATAAAATTCATCTTTTATAACGTTAAAAGAAAATTGCACTGAAAATTCCTTTGTTAAATAATCATTTTCACGGTTTTTCCGATCCAATGACATTGACCATGCATCTTAAGATGTAAAAACAGGAGTTGGGAGGGCATAAAAAATATTTTACGGTACTATTAATAGGTTTGAATATAAAAGGAAACTTAAATAATAAATAGTTTTATCTTCTAAATAGTGTAGATAAAAGGAGTTAACCGTGAAATGATGTTGAGTGGTACTTACGACAATTGTGGCAGAGGACTTCTCGGACGGCCTGAAGGTTTTTCCGGCTTCTGAACACTGGTTCACCGATAGTGGTAAAATTATGAGGTCCGACACCGTTCACGAACACAATGTATTTGCCACCGCTTCTGATATTAGTTCTGACCACATCGCCGGGCCTTCTGGTAAAGTTGTAGGATTGCCGGCAGGGTCCCTGGGGTTCCTGTCCTTTTTTATCCCGGAAGAGAAGCCGGACGGGGGATCCACGTTTTAACAACGAGCTGCTTTTGTCCTTATGGATCCTCTGGACGACGAAGGTGACGCCGTAGAGTCCACCCGGTTCCCTCGCGGCGTTCCTCGATCGGGCTTTCCCTTCGAAAACGGTCCCGGCCATGACGGCACGTGCGGATACGGCGTTGGTCGAATCGCCGATGTGGGCGCACGGGGATAGCGAGGATCCCGAACGGAATCGGCTTCCGGTCGCTAAACGTGAAAAACCCGCGGTACGGATCGTTCTCGAGGGAGTGTCGCCGCCGCTCGCCGTTATCAGCCAGGACGCGAGCGTGAGGAGAAACACCGGCCTCCACGCGATTCTCCCTATGCCGACCCTCATATCACTCACCCAAATTCAGCAAGGCATACACACTTGCCAAGGGAGATCATAACGTCCCTATTATCAAATTCTAAAATATCATCCAGAAAAGAAAAAAGAAAAAAAAAATCAAAAATAATACTCGCGCCTTATAAGCGCATCTAGTCTATTTTTACCGAACGGGGGAGGATTCACTTTTTTCGTCTTTTCCAGAAAAGTGTTTCTATTTTAAGTTTTAAAACGGACGACTCTTCTTCACGGGTCCGTACTATTTCTGGAATCTAGAGAAGGGGGCGAAAATTTTCCAAAAAAAAATTTTTTTAATCGGGGGGTGGATTTGGGGGATGTTTGCAAAAGTGATGGGGGTCGAGACGTAATGACATGTCAACTGTCGAACTTGTAGACTCGCACTATCACTGACACTCACTGCTCATCACACATGTACACACGATTCATGACGACCGGATAAAAAGGGGCCACTCGCCGTCGCTATCCTCCCCTTCCTAAAGACAAACTGATCTCTTTTGTTTTTTTTTCTTTCTTTTTTTATTTTTCGCACTCCCTCGGATCCGAGGCGCCACCTATCGGCGCAAAGTCTCACTTCACAACTGGGCCGAATACGGGACGAACGATTCTCGCCCCGCCGGTCCACACGATCAGTGGTGGGGAATCAGACAATACTCCCTACCAAATAACCCCCTACCCCGAGATGACTCCCACCACCCGAAACGAAACCACCACTAGAAAGTACAAGATTCATTATCCATCCCTCCCACCCTGTGGACCATCCCTTGCCACTAGAACCCACCACCTTCCCCGGCACCAGACATCACCTTACACTTTACTTAAAATTTATCATGTCCACTAATCACGCTCGACCTCCACCACCCTTCCTTCCTTCCACCATATTTCACTCCGTTTTATTCCCACCCAAAATATAAATTTACTTAAAAAATAAAAAAAAATACAAACAGTCACATTATTTTTCTTTCTAAATTTTCTTCTCACTTTCCTAAAAAAATAAAGCTGTTTACCTCTTACCTTAAAAATATAAATTTTACACAATGGCTTATTATTTCCTTTTTAACTTGCAAACTTTTTCTTTTTTACTCCCAATTTTTTATTCCTTCGAATTCAATTTTAATTCCCCTCTTTTAAACCACCAATATCTGAAGAATAGACAAAAATAAATAGATAATACCTAATAAAATAATGCACTAAAATAATCCGATAGCTCTGAAATTGAAAGGGTTTTTAAACATTTAAATCTAAAATAATCATATGCTCTCACGTCAAATGGTACATTGAATTATCAGCACCGGTTTTGAACTTTCGGGTGGCCCTTTCCCGTGTTCGGAAGGTGTCATCGGAGCTCATAACGAACAACATTCAGCACTTAATTTCTAACATCATTTTTATCTCCGACTGAACAATTTCAATTCAGCTTTTTTCTTTTTTAAGAACCTTCCCCTATTCAACATTTTTTTTTTTTTTACATTTCCAGGTTAACTACATATAAATTTAGAAGGGCCAATTGAATCTTTTTACCAAGTTTCCATTTTTTTAAAACTGAGAGCTCAAAAGCAGACATTTTAGAAATTGATTTAGAGCAAATAAGGCGTTTTTACACATTTTTTTAGTCTTCAGGAGCTTAAGAAGACGTTGTTTTACATTTTTTGATCTAAAATTATCGTATTATTTTTCTTATTTTTCCTATTCTCAAACAAAAATTTTTATTTTTCGACTTTTGGGTCATGTCCTGGATGCACCAATCTTGCTAACTACATTGAAATGTTTTGTCGGCCTCCATTTTGTAGAATGTTAGATCAAAATCAATTTAAAAAAATGTCTGAATAATCTTGAGTATGATAATTCAATATGAGAAAAATCAAAAAGTAGCCTTTTGAGGCTGTTAATAATTATGTTAATTGGGATCGAAGAGGTATGCTGCTTCCGTGCTCGTCCAACAGCTGCCCTCAGGAATTTAAAATATGATAATTATTTCCCCTGAGGTATTATTAAGTCATTAGCCGCTCTATGTATCACATGTTAAACAATTTTTAGGGGGAAGAAAAATTGATTCGAAAAATAGGGCATCAAAAGTTGTGATTGCCCAACTTGGAAAAAAAAAACTATTGTATGACTAATAGCGAATTAAGTCGAAAGATAAGAGATCTTGGGAGGGGCCTTATTTTTTTATTTTTCGTAATAATCACAAACGTGTCTATATTTGGCACAAAATGCGTTTCCTTCCCACGCTACATGTCGTTTTAATGATGTAACACAATTGCCCGGTAAATGAATCGGAGGTGTCCTTTTTTGGTTTCGAGTCCCTTTTTCGAACGGTGAAAGCTCCAAAGGCATATTGTTCACAAGCCCTTTGAATAATAAATTGCAAAATCTTAAAACATACATGTGTACCTATTGCCTACGTACTTGTACAAAATTTTTCTAAAAATCAGCTACCTACCGATACATCCAAGATTGGACCTACAGTGGCGAAAGCCAGTCAGTAAGTATAAGACATTACATTCAACTGGTCTTTTTTGTACAAAAGTAATCAATGAGACCTATTTAGGTATTAAAAAAAGCCTAGTTGAATAATTATATGATTACTTGCTATTTAGGAAGTAAAAAAAAAAGGAAGGTAAGTTATCTTTTTCCAACGGAAATGATTCCGAACAAATATTGCAAAACTGATAAAATACTTGACTCTTGCCGCATTCCAAATCGTTTACTTTTGTTTGTTTTGTTGAAGAAATTAGCGCCAGCACTTTTAAGAAAACTGCAAATATCCCAAATTTTTAAAATGTTCTTTTCGACAGTTCGGAAAGTTTCTATCGTTCCCGTTGTTCTTTCTTAATACATAGTGAAAACCTTCTTTAAAGATTTGTCAATTTTCCGTGATGAATAAACAGTAAATAGTAACAATAGATCGTTAGTAGTTTTCATTTTTATGTAAATTCTAAAAGAGGCGAAGATAGTCCTGTTTGGGAAGCCGATTTGGTTCTTTTTTCCGCCTAATTTCGCCTCCACTAAACAGGTTTAAGGTGAATCTATTGTGAGGGTAAAAGTGAATGAAGGGGAAGGCTGTCTTACCTAAATAAAGATACCTCGGGGACAACCTCACCCGTTTCTCTTTTAAGAAAAGCCTCTTTTGTCATCGTATTTTACAGGCGAGCGGGTGCTGTTTGTGCGGGAGGGTTCCCTACTGGAATCAACCTCCAACTATTGTCATTGAAGTTTACGCTTCAAT